>DWQL01000926.1:0-12895 GCA_018231265.1 Noctuana haematospila | reverse complement strand
CGAAACTTGGTACAATTATTGTTCATACTCCTGGGCTGGTTATAGTATACTTTTCATCACGCTACAATCAATAGGAGTAGAGCAGTGAAGGGAAATGTTGAGAAATATTTTTAAAGCGGGTGAAACCGCGGGGCACAACTAGTTTAATAATAAAACATTGATTTGTTGATTTTTGTGTTGATCAGAAATGTATAATTATATGAAACCGGTGGTAATGAAGTATTGTATGGTTGTAAATTAGAGTGCTGGAATAGACCGAAACCAGAATTTGTTTATTTTAATGATATATACGAGTATATTAAAACTATTTATAATGATAAGTACCGTAAATCCAGATACTTACTTTGATATACCTATATATGTCGTTAGTTTCCTCGTAGAACATGTACGTGAAGATGATGCCATACACGCCAACGCTAAGCGCAGTGTCCACGCCGCCTGCGGTGCATACGAGTTGCGGCCAGTTCTGCTTCCCACAGGTATTTTTGCTAAGTTTTTGTACTGCAGGCATTATTACTGGACACGAGACGGAAGAGTATATTGTGCCGAGTAGAAAGCCTGTGTGGAAGAAAAATCATTGTTACGTTTTAATGGCTATACCGAATACCATTTTTAATTTATTGAATACAATTATATTTATTGTGTTATTTCTATAGGCGTGTAGGTATAGGGACAATGTACAGGCTAAGATAACATCACAGAAATATAATTCTTTCGTGCATACATAAGAAAATTCTCTCTTTTTTATTATAACAGAGGAATGTAATCAAAAGAGATTACCTACATATTTCAAATGCGAGATATATTTTTGTATTATTATTATGTGCTATAACAATTTAATTAAATTATTAATTGCATAGAGATGACAAAGTTACCTTGTCTTTTATGCAGAAATAAAAATATGTGTGTCAAGATAGTTATCTTGACCCGTAGACTCACTTACGTAGACTCACGTTACCATAAAACTATAAATATGGTTTGTGGCAGACCAGAATTAAGGTTTTAATAAAAATCTCGCATTTCAAGTGGAAAACTCGGCAGTGCTTTCATTTGTGTTGATAGAAACTGCTGAGGCGGAGACAGTTGATAAATGCTGGATAAAATCTATTTAAAGCTCACGTTTCTATTATAAAAGTTTCTTTTAACTATAACTATGATTCTCGTTGTAAGTATAAACATAATTCTAGGATGGTTTAAATAAAAACCTTCGGTTCTGTAATTTAAAATACTTTTTCTATTTCTATACATATATTCTTTTCTATTTGGTTGGTTTTGCTATTATAAGGCTAAGGATGTTTGGGATACCGGTTGTTGAATAGAACGTAATCTTAAGTGTAAATGTTGAAGAGGGTTTTGCGAATAGATCCTTTAAACAAACCGGGTGTGTAATTACTGAAAAGTATATGTACATATATCTGTATGTGGGAGCGCCACTACAAAGACCGTTTGCAGTCTCTCCCGAATATTGTTTTGGCGCCTCTCGATGTCTAGTAAAGCACGTCATGCGGCGAAAATGCATTCAAATCTTTTGCAATACGAATTCCATGGTGGAATTTATTGAATTGGCTTTGTACCGCACACATATCGCGGCCCATTGTGTTGCGCATTCGTGACAAATTTTATTTTATTACGCGCGATGTATCCCGCTATAGAATCGCAGTTTCAAAGCGCTCTTTTGAGTTGGCATATTTATGTTATCGTTTTTTAAAACTTTTCAATCTCACTCCGGTTGCAAATGTAGCGTCGTGTGTATTCCTTTTACATCACGCTCAGCTGATTCGGAATAAAATGAGGCGTAATTCGCATGCTCAGATGTCGCGAGATACATTTAATTAGTTGTAGTTATTTTTATAACAATTACCTATTTTGTTATGTTTATTAATCGAAGATTTATGAGGAACGTTAAATTATTATGTTTGCCCCAACCAAATTGTTACAATATCACCAAGGGTTGGGGTGGTTAGTTGCCTTAGATTAAGGTAGTTTACAGATATTTTTTTCGAAGTTGATTAGTTGTCCTTCTTTGTTTTTAAATAAATAAAGCTAAAATTTATGCATGTATAAAAATAATACGTATCAGTAAATATAAAATTTGCTATAAGTGTTGCAAGTAGTCCTGGCCAATATACATACCCCAAAGCCAAGGAAATCCAAGCAGTAGATGAGTGCATACTGCCACTGAAGTCACTTCAACGGTCCACGGTATTGCACCTAGGATCGCGACGCGTTTCCAGTTAGTCTTCATGTAGCTGACATCCCATCCCAATGAGCCTTTACCCAAAATTATCACAGGGTAGATTTTCCTACAATTTAAATGTAGTTCAATGATTTAACCATACAATGGATGGATGATCCATTTAAAGGACTAAACCTTTATGGGCTAAAATCAAATAATAATAATAATCATCATCAATCAATCCGTATTTCAACCCGGTCCTCTCAAAGAAGAGGCCTAACTCTTAACCACGGGGCTATCTATCACCACTGTTTTAAATTTATTTTAATATTTTTTACCCTTTTAACAAAAAATATTTTGTATATAATTATATTGAAAATTGTCAATATCACTAGTGTCTACGAAATTACACATGAATCATCAGATAGAATTTTGAGTTTTTTTTACAAATTTTTCACATATATGATAGAATTTCCATCAAAAAATCTGGAAAAGATTCAGTTTACTCAAACTACCGTAAAAACCGTTTATTTTTTTCCATGTTTCGGCTGTTTCGACTCTATTCAATTCGAACCATACATCAGTGCACACGACATTATGATGTTATCTCGTACAAAATATGTGCCTATTGTTACACACTTGCTGTAACAGTGAATTATAACACCGTGACTAAACCGGCATGCATGAGAGTTCTCCATAGAATTCTCAAAGAGCATGTCAAGTTCTCCAACCTGCACTTGGTCATGGACTACTACTACGTAATGGACGCCAACGTGGTGGACTATGATGGGTTGATGATGACGAAAAAAAATTGTACATTACCTCAAAAATGAGTCGACGTTTATATGCTCCCGCATATCAAGTACGCCGAAATGACGGGCCAGTATGCCCGTCAACAGAGCTGCAAGAAGTGGGGGCAGTGTAGTGAATGATTCCAGTATCTGTCCAGAGCCCCACGCTACGACCCACACTGCCGCCAGTTTGAACCAGGGCCCATTCCATCGCCAACCGTCGCCGAACGCGCACCACAAGATGCCCCATGATAAAAGCCCTGAATATAAAATTTATTACATTAAATCTTTTTATATAAGCCAAGTAAACAGGCTGAGCCACATAAGGTCGTAGTCGATTATGAACAAGGGTATCACCAAAAGAATGGCCAATTTGCTGCCAGCCCTGAAAAGAGGTGTTTTATCGGCTTTAAAATCAATTCCGCACCACTTGGAATCGTGGGTTCTTCATCGTTTCGATTTAGACGTTAATGTCCTATTTCTAAGTATGTATGCATATAAGTCTATACGAAGAATGTATGCATACAGCTTTCTTATTACCTAGCACACTACCAGTCAGCTGGAAAATTTCCTGTTCATTCAAATTAGATTAAAAAAATAAAACCTAGAGTTGCGAGCAAAACCGTAAGTAAAAGACAAAAGCGGTGAAGTTACTGACGTTTACTATGTAAGTAAAATTTTACTTTAAAATATTTACGATTCCTGTTAGGAAATTGTTTTCATGAACACGTATTCTCAATAAACAATATTTATAAGTACGTAATTTCTTCAGCTTTTTGTCAAATAAGTAGGCACAGATAAATACAGAGTGGAAAAATGTACCGAAAAAATTTTGCTGAAAAGATTTTTAAAAATAAGAAAAACCGGAGTCGTAGAATTTTAAACAAAGTTTACTCCTTGGTACATTATAAGCAAAATAGTGTTTGATACTGCACAGAATAAAAATAATTTCATTAGTAAAACTTTACACTTGTAAAAATAATACCGCTCAAAATGCGAAAACTTTAATTTGTAGTACTAGAAATCTTAATAACTTACTTTCAAAAACGAATAGAACAAAATGTCAAACTTACCTAATGTCACTAAAGTTAAATAATGGATGAACGTAGGCGCCGAATCCACTTGCCAAGATTTCTTCTTTACACTGTCATTCCCTTTGGCAAGTTTGTCAACTTCTGTAACTGGTGACGTTGAAAAAGTCCTGAAAGGTATCACCAAAGTTTCTTTTTAACAAATCCTAATTTCAGAATTTTACACAAATCTATCCATTTTAAAAATAAATCTTACGAAGTATTTTGCATATTTTTATCAACCCAACTAGTTATCCCGTGAAGTAAGCTATCGTCTTCGTTCATGAGAGTTTGATTAATTATTAAAAAACAATGTAGAGCAAATTAATTAGACGCGATATAAAGATATGAACTGCACGGAAATTCTAAATTTAGCTAATAAATATGATACTTACTCACGTTTTCACTTCCTTCTGATGTATCATGTACACTCCACTATCGAACGCTGCTTCTTTATCTGAAAAAATTGGGAAGTATTTTAATTAAACAGCACACATAATCTTTAGGCCAATATTGATTTTTACGAAAAAACCTCCATAGAGATGAATGCCAATATTATCTTTAATGATAACAGACTTTATTTTATTTGAATTGATCTCCTCGAACTAGAGGAAAATGTTGATAAAATTTCTGTGGGCCAGTGTCGTTTCCCAAGACCGTTGGCATAAAACGTAATCAAGTGACAATTTTGGGACTCTCTTGAAGTCCTCCCTCTCCATACCAGACGTTAGATTATCTTTGTATGGCCGTCAAATCTCCTCTTTTTAATTAAAGCTTTTTTAATTAAGTCTTTATGATACAATATGATTAACCGAGTATATTATACTACAACATAATATAAGATACACTATGATATGTATTTAGTCTCTACAGGTCAATTCAAACAATGGATTAGGTATTTAATTAAATATAGGTATACCCTTACTACTTACTGTCTTATTAATCCTGCATCAATTTAATGTTATCTATTCAGGAAAAGATAGACGTTTGTTTTCTCTATATTATATGTATATAAGATTTATTTATATACGACTAGAAATAATTGCCCTCTGATTGCGCATAGAACCTGGCGTGGCGGGGTTGAATTGTCCTAATTTTATTATATCAGGTAAGATACAGCAAATGCGCGCTTCAATTAAATTATATTCAGTAATACGAGTACCTTCATATGAAAAATCGAATTCAATAATTTTTTTAAAAGCAGATAGCTCAATAATTTTTTTATTTTAAACTTGCAGTTCTACTGCAGTATAGTTTGCAAATAAACCAGAAACAAGGTTAGGCTTTTCTTCAGCTTTATCAATACTATCTAAGAGAATATAATATGATCTTCACGAAGCCTACAAAGATAAAATTGTAAGAGCACAAACAGAAAGATTTATGGTGTTGAATGTTTTCATACGTGACGTAGATACTGCTGTTTGTTGACGTCACACCGGCCCGTAGAAAATTATAAGGGGGGATTGAGAACTTACAACGAAACTATTTTTTCACTAGATCTTCTTTTACTGATGAACTGAGTATCAAATTTGATCTAGGGTGTGGCGGTATTCTTAATTTTTTGAAGCGATTTCAGTAGCAACAATGAGTTTATGTACCTACACCATTTTGTTACTTAAATCATCATCGGATTTTGAACCTTAATTTTGTTATGCTATTTAACTGCTCTTACGATTACAGGTACGCAGTAGTAGTTTGTATGATTACGCAAAAAATTAAATGATTTATTTAAAATAAAATAATAGTAATAGTCATACCTATATATAATAAGTTTTAAACGAAGTAATAAACAATGTTGTTTTACAATAAGTATATAAACAGTTAAAACACATAAAGATAATTGCCGTTAGTATAATTCAATTGGAATAACTGAACACTAGAAATAGTTTTCAAGAGTACGTTCCGTGCCGCCGCGCGTGTTCAAGTAGTACAAGTTTTAATCCGTTCCGTAGATCCAATTGTGTGATACAAAATATTTTATCTGTTGAGTTTACTACTAAATAACATTGATTTAAGCTACTAGACTGTCATTATTTGTGTTCATTAAATATGTTTATTAATGCTGTCATAATGGTTATAATTTGTAGTTGAATATAAATATTTTGTTTTTTTTTTTATTTGTATTAAGTACTCAAATTCACGTCATCTCCTTTCTTATATGCCTCGCTTCTTCAGTTTTGAAAATGGCAATGCGCAAAAGTGATGCCACACAAAAGAAAAAAAAATCCCAATTATGTAGGTATCAGATTAAAAGGAATTGTATTATTTTAATCTGATAATTTAAAAGTGATAACATTCTATACTGAAAGCCTGGTCGTGTTTATTTGACTGTTTACATTTTGTTGATTAACGAGATGTTTGCTTAAACGACGTAGATTTATAATGATAATATACGTTTATATAAAAGTTATTTGTAAAATAGTACGTACATACTCACATGTCACATGATTTTTAGAAGTGTCAATATCTCGTCATATTTTAGTGTCTAGATTGTACAATAAATTGCTTTTGAATACTGGTAATGAAGTAGTTAATTACTGTGGCTGTGCGTGGGCAGATGTATTTTTGTATCTATCTATTTGGTTAATAATATTGAAATTATCCTATGAGTTATTAGTACGTACACGTACAACCTATACTTTCTGGTACTGCACAAGGTACAAAAAACTTTATTTGTTAAACGCTCCACGCGATAAGGTCAACATGGCACGTTGATTTTAAAAAGGCCCAAATATTTTTTAATAATAATTGACGGTAGTGTTATCGTAACAGCAACAAACAAATGCAGATAATAATAAAGAATTGTGTGGTGACAGTGAACGAGATGGCATGTACCTACGCGAAGAATTTCAACAATTAGTGTCGACAATGTGCGAACACTATGCCATATATTAATTTCAGTTAAAGAGACCAATTAAGATGTTGCTTATATTCAGTTTTAACTAGCTAGCTACCATTTAATAAGGAAGCGTTGTTAAAATTAATCATTCTCAGTTCTCCAATAATAGAGTGGCTATTTTTGGATACAAGATTGTCGCAGTGGCTATTCATTCATTACAATATTAATGATGATTGATTGAGAATAAAAACAGGAATCAATTACGACACATACCTATATAACTAGGTACCTACATAATATATTACATACAATAAATCTTTATATCACACCACATAGGACACACAAGTACAAAGAAAATGGAGAAAAGGCAGTGAAAAGAAGCACCTTTATGTTTCGATGCTCTTTAAGGTTAGAGGTAAATATCTAAATGCCATAATTAATTAATATAGATTTTTAACGCTAGATAAACAGTAATCTAAAATTGATATTTTAATTATGACGATAAATTTTTCTACTATCTAAAACAACTGAATGACTAAACTTCATTTACGATTACTGATAACAAAGGCAATTTGCTTCATATTAAACGGTAAGGTGTATAAAAATTATATTATTTTTAGAATACTATTTATAGCAGATACGAGTTGAGTAATAATGTAGATCGTTGTTTATTGTTTTATGCATTTCATAACAGTAATGATAATCATAATCAGTTTCATGTTACGAAAATAAACTATCATCGTATAACAGAAAATTGTGACAAATTAAAATTTTTAAAATGTAGTTTTGTCAAACGCCTACCAATGTTTTTTGTCACCAAGGGTTGATTGGTAGAGAATGCCACTAGCCATTAAGTCCACCCATTGTTACAACAAAATAAAGGAATAAAATAAAAGAAAAAAAATAAGTAAATAAAAAAATCTGATTTCAATTCATGTGACAGAATTTGATGAGAAACCTGTACCTACTTCAAACGTTTTAAGAAGCTTTTAGTTTATACCTACAAGTTAAGGGGTCAAAGAAATTCAATGTCAACCCAACCACATCCAACCTTAAATAGAATGAATATATTATTTGAATCCCATAAAAAATTATTTGCTATATCTGAAGGCTACGTTTATCTCCACCTCTATCTTCAACCAAAATGCAAGTAATGATTTCACATTAATATAGTTTATTAGGGGTATAAGGGTATTAACATCCATTAATATACGTACCAGGCGTTTTAGTTCAGTGTCCAGGCTTCGATAAATATCGTTGTGTGAACTTTTTAGTACCAAAGTATGTTATATATATTATGTTATGTTATGTACAGTACAGTTTGTTAGAGAAATGTAATTCTTAGATAAATCGCCTTTTTACCTACTAAGTTTTGTATTTGAAAAATTTTAACATATTTGGTTTTGATGTTTTTAATCAATTTTTCTTGTCTGTAAATCGTGAAACAAGAATTTTTAAAATAAAATGACACTTACTTTGAATCATGTTATTTGTTGATATATATGTTTCTTCGGCGTACAATTCACTATTTATTAACTTTTGTCATGTACCATTTAAAATATGTAAATGTGTCTCGTAAAATAGTTGTAGGTACACGAAAACAATAACTTCTGAATGAAACTTTTTTCACAACAAAGAGGAATCTTTTTAAAAAATAAAATTAAAAAACCACTAACAGCCAAGAACATGTGGAAGGCCTTCCGTTTGTCGCCCGTGCTACCGGTTACTATAACGCCGTGAGCCGAATCAATAAATACATTTGCGATTGTCACCCAGGCTTTTAACCATCTTGCAGAGAGATTAGCCGAAAAGTCCAGACGCGACGACATCGAACTATGCGTTGCCTCTGAGAGGCTGCATTGATTGTAGTCTGCTTTAACAAAGTAAAGTGGCCTTCTCGTCAATAATAATTAAACTGTAGGTAGTTACTTCTTGCTGTTTGTTAGTTACCATATACAAAAATCAGTTTCGGTTATATTAAATTTATAAAGCAATATATGTAAAATCTTGCAAGCTAAAGAAGTTATATATTTTTATTTATTTAATAAGATAAATGACGTGCAATTTCCTTTTTAATGATACATACATAATAATTATAATGTACATCTCTATAGAAAAATACTAGGGAGTATGTGACAGTAAATTGTATCAATTTAAACATACAAAACAAAAGTCTGGTATGATTCGATAAAGTTCCCGAAATTATGAATACTTAAAATTCAATAACTAAACGATCATTTAACACATCTGTGTCACTTCTGCATGAATATTAATTATCCCTCATACTCTGTCACATTTACATTTCGAGGAAAACTGGAAAATACTGATTGGAAGTGGAAAACGATTTTTGACTGCATAATATGGATGTGAAATGACCTCTGTTGAGTCGCATTTGGTTACTGTTACTGAGGTTAAGGAAGTCGGATTTCGGTTGTATATGTACTATCCATATTATATCAAAATTTAATAGATCAGACTAACATAGGGATTTATACTCGTAGAAGCTAATATTATCCATTCAATCCTAACCATATAATGAAATTATCCCGTCTGATAATCTTACCAGATTAGTTTATAAAAAATATTTACTGTATTTCCAATTGGCTCCGTAAACAGCGTTCAAGGATCAGACCAAGACAGCTTGCAGACCCAGAAGAATCACCTGAAGTTGCCAAGTTGTTCCTTCTCTGCTCAATAGCTATTTGACTTGCAGCTATTGCTCAGATCTCGCCGCTCGTCCTCTGCTCAGTAATTATTTATTTATTTTAGCTACTGAGTAGTGGTGAAATATAAATAAAAGGGTAAACAATATGAGAAGTGGTGGTAGGTTTCTTTGATCTAGATAATGCTTCATATGTTGAACAGTTTGCCGAATTCGGTAGTGAACATATGGTGTTTGTTCGCTTTAAGCGTTTCAATTACAGGCGAGTACCTACTGTTTGTTGTTAAAGGTTGCTTTCCGGTTCGTCGTGGTACTATCTCGTTTCGTACTACGAATAGTGCAGGTGTTTTATTAAGCTCCTATATGTCAGTAAATGCTTACTTACTTGCTTATATATAGTCCATACTTCATCGATACTTCTTCGATACACGTATATATATCGTATATCGTATATATACACGTATATATATATATATATATATACGTGGTGGTATCGAGGCTATATATGTATAGCCTCGATACTTCACGTTTCTAGATATGTGCCAATAAATGGGTTGATGATCATAACTCTCGTATCTGTAAGGCCACTGTCACACCGTGATTGTGAGGGTGAGGAAATCAACTCTATAGAACGTCTTTGTCCTTTAAATAATTTCCTTACGTAATGGAAATGATCAACAAAAATACGCGTTTGTTTCATAAAATTTCTAACTCAAGTACGTAACGTACTATCAAATACGTAAAGTTTGGCAAATTGAACGTTTACCGGTCGCATAAGAAGTGTCACATCTAGTCACTTTTAATCTGTACACTGATTACCGTCTACGGTGTTCAATATTTATTACTACCTTCTTGTTAATTCTGAACAACGGCTGATAATAGTAATTATTAATTTACCCACATAATAATGTGTTTTGATTGTAATTGTCACAAAGTCGATCTATTTAATAACATTGCTCATACCTTATAGCATTTATATACACTCAAAGATTTATACCAATGTACATTGGATACTGCTTATTGGGTACTGTAGATCGTACCCTAGTTTTTATATATAAAAAATAAGTGAATTTATTTTCTTAGTGACAATAATTTTTTTAAATCAAACAGCTTTTTAAATGGAACTTTTGGGAGGTACTAAGTATGTATAGTTATACTTGAATTGAGAAAAGTGATTTATTACATGTTTCGCAATATCAAAGAAAATAATGCATCCTTGAGTAGGTAAGAAAATTCTTGTTTATGTAGAATATTTGCACACGAAAACATTTTATATTGCATTGCATACTTTGCTTCGCGTAGCGTAATATTAGGGTGTTTCAATTTGCGAAATTATGTCTTTAATAAATAACATTTTGATTCTACCATATTTTAAAGCAGAAATACATGGGCTTCAAGTGTTGAAAACTCGAGATTGCTTACCTTATCTTTGATAATGAATTAAATTTCAGGACAAACTTCATAGAATCTGATTAATAAACCTCCAAACATGAGGTTTTAGTTGATAAAGTTATAGTTATGGATTTAATCAATAATTATAAGTATTGATTAGTGCACCATAATTGACGACCCGTGTGCTGTTATGGTTATCATGCTGGTCTATTCGAAGGGTCCTGGGTTCGATTCCCGGCAATTTAAAAGATGTTTCTGTTCTCGGTCTAGGTGTTTGTATAATTGTCTTTGTATGGGTATATTGGCCACATTGGCCATGGACACAGGGAATCCTAGTGTGGGTGTGGGTAGGTGTGACTGGGAGTGTGAAGCGTTGTAATGTTGTAAGTTCATATTTATCAATTATCAGTTTACATTCACCTATAATCGAATAAGTACCACTCAATCGAGGCATGCTTTGCCATTGTTTCGAGGAGATTTGCCGTGGGAACTAAGACTGGTTGGTTGCGTTTCCTTTTCGCACGGGTCTTTTATATCTTTGTTTGTTTTTGTACGCATTATAAATTGATAGGTAATACGGTAATAGTAGAAGGTAATAAATTTCCAACCGACTTCAAAAAAGAAGGTGGTTCTCGATTCCACTGTATTTTTTTTGTTTGTTACCTCATAACTTTCGACTGGGTGAACGGATTTTGATGATGTTTTATTTGAAAGCTGGTGCTTACCGTTTGGTCCCATATGAGTATTAAATTTGCAAATTTACATTAAGTATGGGCGCGAAAATTTTATTTTGAAGTCAGTTGTTTTCGTAAACCAAGTTATAATTTTATATTTCTGCACTATTAAATATGCAAGTTCGCTCACATTCACACTCTGTCCTTTTTTACCTACTTCACAAAGGAGGATCTACTCGGATGTTCATATGCATGTACTGCTGCATATTTTATTGCTGAAGTTGTAATTTTATTAATTAGTTCCTAATAGGTACCTATTCATGTAAGACAAAGAAGGTCGCTTCGAAAAAAATTATTGAAACAGTTTGGAAAATAAACGACGTGTGAATTAGGTATTAAAATATAATTTTATTTATTACGCGTCTATAAATTGAAAAGAGACTTTTCGAGTTTTATTTTGTTTGATGAGGTCAGTTGGCTGCGGTAGTGATAATGACTGCTTTTTGTAGAACTCTGCAATAAATAAATAATTTTAATTCAAATTAAAAATCACACAAAATGAATAAACTTTACCAAAAGTAAAGAATAGTGTGTTGAAGCAAACGTTTTGAAAATATTTTTGGTGGTTAGTACACTTTCTGCTCGTTATTAAAATAGGTATTTTAATCAAGTAGGTCTTGAAGTCACATAATTATGTTATTTATATAAATAAATAATTAAACAGACAACAACAACATTTATTATTTTGTTTATAACATAGATATCGTATACCTAATTATGTTGTATAACTTAACTTCTAGCAGCTTGAACTTACCTACGTAGGGTTGACCGTTTTCGTTGTAACGTCAAATCGGTTAATATCTTAGATACATACTATGAGATTGTGGGTATTGGGAAACGTAAGTAGGGACAGAGATTATGAGATAAATAATGTATACAAACCTTGTGGAGCAACCCTGGATTCATTGGAAAGCAATATAGGCCCTAAGACGGTCGTAAGAACAGAACCTAATGTAGTTGTTAAAAGAATAGCGATAACTATTATATTCGAGTGCTGCTTAGCGATCCACTCGTCTTGGCTCGTGCTGCCCTCAGCCCATAATGAATCAGTCGCTACTCGCACCAATACAGCCTGAAAAAAGTATTTTGTGTTTTAGATTCATTTGTGTTTCGGTGGAAAGGTGCAGTTGCCGGCTACACTTACACGAGGCGAACATCAGCCTCCGGGGTAGCAGCGCAACTACATGCGATCTCAGGCAGGACACGAGCCTGCTTGAGGTTGGATGTAGAT
>DWQL01000925.1:0-12895 GCA_018231265.1 Noctuana haematospila | reverse complement strand
GTAGGTATATTATACAACCTGTAATTAATAAATGCTTGAGGTCTAAGCGCATCGAAGGCACTCTTTCTAATTTTATTACGACATGAAATGAAACCATTTAGAAATTTAATGATAATAATAAAAAATTATCAAGAGAAAGTTTATGTTCAATTTATTCATAGAAGATAAATTTTAGAGGACGAAAAATAAACAATTTTAAATGCCTGCATTACATACTAACTTATTAAGATTTAAAAACTGAGTTTGAGTTTTGACGTGAATGTATTCGTATCGAGTTACAATAATTGCAACTTTAAATGTAAGTCGTTTGCTGTTGTATTATCTGTACTATTTTTTTTATATATTATATTAAATTTAATGTTCACAGATTACAATAAAATTATAATGCTCCTCGAACAGCTGTATATTTTACAGCGATTCAAGCTTTAAGTTGCATTCAAACTAATGTCAGATTACGTAATCTATTTATATGCAGGGCATTGCTACAGTATTACAAAACCCTGGACCGGGGCAACCCGGTGAAAGTTGTAGGCTTTAAAGCTAGGTTTAGTGGCACATTTCGTTACTAGACAAAGTAATAGAATAATTTAACAGAAACTTTGGTTGCTGAATTACAGAAATAAATTATTAAAATTTTAAAATATTATAAGGCTATCCAATCAACATTTATCACCCACTGGAATTAAAATTACCTTCTTAGCTTGATAAATGCACCATGGATGGAGTTCATGGAGTGCCATGGACACAGATAAATAAATGATTTTCAAATGTCAATATCGGATAGTTGATTTTCGCGTTATATTTTTTTTCATGTTTTTTTTTAATTCTTTCGTATACAATAGACAAGTATATTAATAGCCCGAGCATGCCTCACCCTAATAAGTGCTGTTAATTTTGTCGTTGGTGATGCGCAAATAGCGTGATGCCATTTAAGAAAAAAAAGTACTGTTAAAGATACTTACTCTACCTATTAGAACATTATTATTTCATGATATACGAGTACATAATACATATTATTACTCACTCTTACAGCACAGTTAAATAAGTTACAAAATAAGCGTCGAATGAGTGAAAGTTATTTTGATACATTTCAGAATAAAACGTCCCGTTTAAGATTTTTGAGCCGCACTAAGGTCGTGATCGACAATACTTACTTTTCTTTTCTTTTATTTTTTTATTGTTTTCACTTTCAATGCTTACGGCACTTAGCTCGTGTTTTGAAAGTGGATGTTTTAAAATGGATCGTGTGTAGCTCTTAAGTATTGTCTTTTGTATTTAATACAATCTGTTATGTCTTAATACGATACTGTCATTAATATGAATTAACGTCATAAGTTTTTACTTTTTAATCCTATGCAACTTGCTTAGCTGCGGTTATGAAGCAGAGATGGCAAATTTGGTAACGTTTGGTGGTCGCCCTACTTAGTGTTCTGTGGACCAGGCTCACAGCGTCACCAAAAAGGTATTTAAAAATTAAATATTGCATTAAAACGGATACATCAATGGATCTTTACAATGGATTTTAGTGGATATCGTCAATTTGCCAGCGTGCCTGACTATAATTATGTTTTTTTTTTATTATTCACTGACAAATTACTTACAGATAAAATTGACAAAAGAGACCGGTACTTATCAATGGCACGTTTACGAGAGTGTATAAACTAATCACTTACGGAAACTTCACGATTCTAGACATTCCAGTTAATTCCGTTTCGTGTACACTTCTTCCATTATCACGTGTACTTACCATTTTAATTCGAGTAATCAATTTAATGTAGTGTTTAGTTTCTTTGGCATAAACTGTGAATTAATTTGGATTTATTTGAGGAAACACGAAACAGCCTAAAATGTATAATACTGACAAGAGACATTTAAAACATCCGGTTGTTCTCCGTAGTATCTTAATTTGGAATAATTAGTCTGCGAGTTTTAATCGTAGATCGTGGAACTGATAAATTAATTCTGCTAAATTAACTCGTTTACATATTTAAATTAGTCACTTCGCAGGTTTGTATGTTGAGTGACGTCTACATAGTAAACGAGACGTGGCGTACTCCTCCGACTTTGCTTGTAATATTGTTATTTAAATAACAAACTTACAATGTTCTGATGTGAAACGCATCTGTCTTTCTCTCGCTACTCTCTAGTTTTTCTTGTCCTTTTATTGCCTCCCATCCTTCCAAGTTATTCCGTTCCAAATCTTATATCAAAACTACTTAATTTAATACTCTGCCGTTACTGTAAAAAAAACGGAAAATTTATGGGTCATATTTCCGTCACTATGTGCTTACAAATCAGTAAATTTTTAATTGTTTAGTAAAAAGTTACATTCTCTTGTTTTAATTCTTTTTTAATCTAATAATTTCTGCGCAATTACTACACTCATAATTTTGTTTTTTTTTTTCAGTTTACAAACATTCAGAACGTTAGACATACATAATGATAATGTGATAGCTACATAATGGTACCGTCTCATAATTGTCTACACAATAAATTGTCTCAAAAGGTGCTTCGGACAAAACATGAAAATGACTCATCAATCCATTAAAACAGAACCCGTTTGAATGGCGCCAAATTAAAAATATAGTCCAAGTGTGTTACTTTATTGACATGTTTACGTCAACAGGACCTGGAATTTTTAATAGGTGGTAGAACTGGTAACAGAGCAGCACGCTGTTCTTACTGTGAAGCAATAATAATTGTTTTACGCATAGAAAGGTCACAACACAACGCGCTGGAATATTCATTATTGCATATAATGCATTCCATTCAAGTGGGCTCCTTGCTTGTTACGTCTCCAAGATAAAAATAAAAGTACCCATAGAAAATATGGTCAATATGTAAACACAAAGTGACCGTGTCGTTTAGTATGCGTGTGACAGTCGCTTTCGTGGACGGCATCGTAAAAGAAAGTGAAAACTTGCTCGGGACACACGCGGCGCGCCTAACGGAACTGACCAATTGGCGGTTATTATAATATAAAGCTCGGTTATTATAACATTCGAAAGTATATGCCATATGTTAAATTGGAGAAAATTTGTGCCAATATTGGGAATTTTTGAAAGATTGCGCTGCATGCGCGAGCGCATAAGATTAACGCTGTGCTGCTAATTGATATTTCATTCATGATTAATGTAGTGAATTTTAACTTTTATTTCCTTAACTTTTATTTCCATAACTTTGTATTTGAATACATATTTATGACGGATTTACTTTTTATTAGAAGCTGACTCCTGTAACATAACGGGTAGGTACCTATATTAAATCAAATGCTATAAATAATGCATACATTTCGTATACATTTCGTGCTAGGTACTTCCTGTTTAAAATTTATATCAAGTTTTGCATGTAAATTATGACGTATCAAAATCAGTTGCATTTGCTTGATTTTACCTTCATAATTATACCTTTTATATAATCCTCCCATTTTTGGAAATCCGGTACTATGTAATTAGATCGTATGTTGGTTGGTGTTTTCTTGTTTCTCCTGCAGTAGTTAAAATTATATAGTAGTAGCAAGTAGTTAATTTCATAACTGGCTATATATTTTGTCGGCATTGAAAACAGTGTGACTCTATTTTCTGTTAGCGCCCGATCAAGGTTTCTCGTCCAACAATGGCAGCTTGTGAAATGTGTTGCTTTATGCTTTGCTGGTCTTGTCTTTGATGTGTACAACATTTAGTGCGTTTTGTGCATTTTTTGTGGAAATTAATAGTGAGAAATAGTTATCAGAATCATAGAAAAAAATGTAACATAATAGAATTTAAAATGAATGAACATAATTGCGCAAAAATGTTTTTTTTTACACAAGTCAGAACTATACATATGCGCGTTGATGTCTTTTTTATATTAAGTAACAACAGAGCATGTAGGCTATTTGCATTGCCTGTAAATGTTTTATAAGTTTTTCCTCTATACGGTTCTGAAACTTATGATTAATCTTTCTGTATGTAACTAATAAACTGTTAACTATGAAGTTGAAAAGGGAATATGAATTACAAAATTTGGAACTTGTATAGTCATATTTTTCAAAAAAGAAATAAAAATTAACTTGCATATAACATTGCGTTCATAATTATAATAAATAATGACACAAAACAAACTGAATTACAGGAATCAGCAAACATAATAAGCAGCAAACATAATGAGAGATCGAATTTAATCAACCGAATGAGGGTCACGGAGATTAAGTCGAAACATGATTTTCAGGCTTACTTAATAGTTTAAATATGCTGTACTCGATCCAAACAATACAGCAGTGACAGCACCTGAAGCAAATAAAAGTTAAATTGAAATTAGCTTGATAAAATGTTCTTGCTACATTCCGCTCACGTGTGGACCGGGCCGCTGTTGCCAAACAAACGTCAATTGTTTCAGTGTGGCAACACCTACAAATGGCGGCAAAACCAAAACAAGATGGCATACCTATTTCACGTTCTTTAACACGTCATTGACTTCGATTTTGCTTTATTAAAGACAGTAAATTTTACTTGTAATAACGTTTTTTATTTATTTACAGTAGTTAGGTATAATTTCGTTCTACTTCAAAAATGTTAGTACATAATTAGGTACTCGTAATTCGTAATTAATAAAAATTTCAACGCCGTTTTTTATCTTGCACAGATTCTCAAACTATGCTTTGTTATTGTTATACAGAAAATAATCTGTAGTAAATTCTAAAAGAAATATCAAATAACGAACTTCGGCTTCTAAAAATATAAATCTATAAAATTATATATTAGAATGTTACAAAGGAATAAGGCTACCAGCAACACATTAGCGTGTACCAGAAAATGTTTTTATAAAGAGATCCGTTAATGTGTTTGATGTAAACAAGGTAAAACTTAAAGGGTAAAGATCATTTCCTACACTGCTCTAAAAGTTCTTAAACACATTTATTCGAAGTACTTATAAAATAATTATAATTTTGTTTCGTTTCCATTGTTTCTGTCGGAATGATTTTATGTAGAAGTTGTGGTCACTGGTTATGTTGTGATTTCTGTATGACACATCAATGGTTATGCAGTGGTCATCGATCAAAAGTGTACAGTTATGGTGTTGCCAGACAATAATAAAATTGCCTATTGCAATTTAGACCCGGTCTAAATATTGCGTCATGTCTTCTTGCTTTATTGCATTGTGTGTCAACTCGTTTCCTTCACAAAGTTACGAGTTGTTTGAAGAAAAATTTGAAGAACTTGAAGAATCACGGGACTTCAATAGCAAGTCAATTGAGAATTGAGTACTTTGTTTAAATGAATTCTGCACCTACTTGATTGATATGTCATATATTTCGTTGACTTTTGCAATCATTTGCTATATTTTTTCATCATTAATTAGGATTTGCTGACATATTTAATTACCACTTCACTTAAATATAACTGCATTTTGTTACACTGCACAATAAATTGCGTCTTTGCTCAGTAAGCGCCCATTTTTTGTCTAAAATCATCGTTGTTCAAGAATCAAGAAATCTTTGTGGGAAAATTATCTTTGACAATGTTCCCACGCATTTAAACATAAACTTTTCTTGTTTGATGAACAGCAAGATGCACATACATAATAGCACGCGAAGTACTATATAAGTACAGGCACACATTGATGATCCGTATTGTTTAGAAATTGCCATGTTGGGGCCTTATTCAGTATGACATATAAAACACGTAACTCGACACGCAAAATATGGTTTTCCAATTCCACGCATAATTTCACGTTTAGCGCGCACACGTACCTACTGTATTTTATGTACGTTTGGGGGCGTGGCGCGTTTTGAAACCAAGTTTATGTTAAGCGCGTTATGAAATCACACGTTATTGATAAGGAATCTAGTGACATAGCGAATAAGGCACCAGGTCTCTCATTCTTAGGGCCCTTAGTATAAACAAAGGGCAGAAGTTTCTATGATGAATATTATAGATCTCTTGCCCTGGTCTGAGTGTATCGTGTGTTTACTCCTAACATAAACTTCAGCTACGTTTGGAATCCGCTGAAGTTTCTTCATCGTCTTGCAATCGGCAAGCATAGATTTTCTCACCAATATTGACATTAAATATAATAGTTTACACAAAATTGTACAATAAATGAAATAAAATGAAATAAACGCACAAAAACAAAACTTTGAACATGCCGAGATAAGAAAACTATTTGATCAATATTGTATCGAGTCAATTATTTTCATAACTTTCCCAATAGGTACTATTGATACTGATGGGAACGCTCGAACGTAGGAAGTTGCATCATGTAATACCAGTATTTAACGGTGTGAGAAAATACTGATTTACTAACAACAAAACATTCTTTAATCTAAAACTTACAGTTCAAGGTGATGTTGTGTACTTAAATGAGTCTACCTATTGTTGTTGGTAGATCGATAAAAAAACAATACGAATATTTCGATATTTAACTGTTACTTTACTTTACTCGAAAATAAATTAATTACTAAATCTATTTTGATTGGACTCCGACAATTTTTGTTATTTTCGACCATAATTTGTACCTAAATAACATCATGATCCACCCATGACATTGCCACTGCTGAGCACGGGTCTCTTCTCATAATACCTATATGAGAAAGGTTTAGGCCATAAGGCCAACACGTTGGCGAAGTTCAGTTTGGTGAACTGCCAATAATTGAGAATGGAGAACTCTTAGGCATGCAGGTTTTGAAGTTTACTTTCGCCGTTACATATAATAAATAAAATAGATTTTCTTATAAATAACTTAAAAAAGTCATTGGGGCTTGCCGCTGGGATTTGAACTCTCTCGAATACTTTTTTTCTTACTTAACCACTGGGATATCACCGCTGCGTGTGAATAAAACCTTAAAACCTTCATACAATAGGCGTCAATGACACTTAAACATTTGCAAATAGACCTGAATGTCCTCAATACAGTCATTTCATGACTCGTCCAGTGTGTTGCCAGTATTTTTGACTTGTAAACAAGTAAATCTACATAACTCGTGGCATTTCTAAAATGTAGGCATGTGGTCTGATATAGTGATTTAAATAAGACATAGTGACGTCATTGGGCATATTGATTGGGAGTGAAATTGTATCTAAATTTTTGTCATTTACAAGACTGCATTTTTTGCTACACAGCACCATAAATTACACGGCATTCCCCATTTGGAAACTCCATACTTGACATTCGTCGACATCGTCAAAGTTTATCACAATAATTTTATTAATTTACATATCTACTAATCTACTAATAATCCTATGATTCCGTAGAGTAATCTGTCAGTCGGTAGAAATTACCGATAACTGGCTACGAGGACCATCTTAAAGTTACGAGTACTTTAATAAGTACTTAATTAGTAATTTACATATCAATAATACGGGATTAACATGGCAATTACTTGTTCCAGGTAATATGGTGTGGGATAGCTGTCATAGTGTTACTATGGGACGGCGTGAACGGCCACGGGCGGCTCATTGAGCCACCGTCCCGGGCCTCCGCATGGCGCTTCGGGTTCGACACACCACACAACTACAACGACCACGAACTATACTGCGGAGGCTTCACGAGACAATGGAACAGGAACAACGGCAAATGTGGAGTATGCGGCGATGCCTGGGACTCTGCTCAACCAAGACACCACGAATATGGCGGAAGGTTTTATAAAGGCGTCATCGTTCGCAAATATGCTCCACAAGACGTTATCACCGTCAAGGTGGAATTGACCGCCTCTCACAACGGATTCTTCGAGTTCAGAATCTGCGAGGATTACAAGGACACCACGCAAGACTGCCTCGACAAGAACGTACTGCAGTTAGGCGGTAGGAATGAGAGCAAATTCTACCCTAAAGAGGGGAACAAGATTTACGAAATGAAGTACCGGCTACCCGAAGGACTGGAGTGTTCCCATTGCGTTCTTCAATGGAGATACATAGCTGGGAACAATTGGGGAAACTGTCCAGATGGCACCGGAGCGGTTGGTTGCGGGCCCCAAGAGGAATTCCGTGCGTGTGCGGACATTGCTATTGAAGATAAGTTCAAGACGACCACAAGACGACCAAGACCAACGTACGTGCCACCCAGCAGGAAACCAGTCCTCCCAGAACCAGAGGAATCCTCTGGAAGCGCATGGTACGGCGTCCTTATCGCTATTGTCACACTGTTCGTCGCAGTCGCTGTGTTGGCGGGCATCTACCTGTACTACTACAGAGGAGGCATGAGGATAAAGAATCTCCTCAAATCCAAGAAGGCAGCGCCTGCACCAGTCCCTCCACCACGACACAAGAGGGCCTCGTTATCGCGAGAATCTCCACCAGAAATTTCGTCGCCCAAACCAATCCCAGAATCCGGTTTCGAGACAGTAGATTTAAGAGCCAAATGATACTCCAACGAATTTATGAAAACAACACTGCCTTATTAGTGATAAATTATTGTTGAGCTTGCGTGTGTGTGATTGGACGTGATATTCGACATGGGGATGTATTTTTGAATCGCTCGAAAATTTACCCTTAAATTAGATGCTAATAATATGTCAAAAATAATGTGAAGAGATAAGTATGTGAATTCTGATTCCAAAATACACCCCAGTGTAAATCTTTTTCGATTTAAGATGCTGAATGTTTAATTTTAAGTTAGAATTAATTCGAATCTTTGTAAATTATATTTATGTTTAATTTAAATTAAACGATAAAATGTTGCGGCCTTGACTCATTTAACATCCTTAGATAGTCACCGTTTTTGTTAATAGACCCGGTTTAGACGAAATTATGGGCGTATTTTAACATTTGCCATATCATTTACACGCTTCAAAACTTTGTAAAATATTTCAACGCCTGATGAATTTCAATAGCTAGTAAGATATTCGTGATCCATTTTTCTTCCTGATAAGTCTATACCTAATTCATTTGTAATCAAACTATTAAGTTCTCCGAGGTTACTATAAACTGTAATGGCAGGTAAAGAGTAAATTAAAGGTACAGGATACGGTGATTGCAAACTGTGCATTTAAGTTTTTTACGAACCACGGTTTTTTTTGTGTTTACGAACATTAAAAGTCCAATCCGACCAAAATATAAAATAAATACATTGTGACCTTACTATACAAACACTGTATCTGGTTTTGGTCAACATTACATTTGTTGCTAAATTCATTTTATATACCTCTACTACACCTAGCGCTATTTTGGTGAATCTTGCTGCTTTAATTATTACTAATATTGCAGCTGGACAATTTTTCAACTAGTATTCTTGCTATTTTTTTCACTTTTTAAACTATAACTCTGAGTTTGTAACACTGAAAATCTAAATGTCAGTGTTAATTTTCACACTTTAATTTTATTGTCAGTTGTCAGTTGTCAATTGTCATATGTCATATCATAATTGTCATTGCAAGTCAATCTCAAAACAAACGTGCTGTGAAAAATTGAGAAAAACACACAAAAAGGGCATTTAATCCACTGAAAAAAGCTTTATAAATGAAAAATGGCGGGGCACCCACATCACACGCAGGATGGCATTGTGGAGCGTCGGCTGCGTCCAATTTATGGTAATTATTGTTTGTAACCTCGTACAGATTTCAGGTGTATTAATTACTATAATTTCTGGACAAATTTGGTTGTAGATTGGTTGGATAATGGGAACAATAAAAAGGCGCTACAGGAGGCGGAGAAGGTGTTGAAGAAGAGTCCAACGCTGCAGGCAGCACGAGCTTTAAAAGCGTTAGCACTTTATAGGTTAGGGAAGACTTCGGAGGCGCACACTGTGTTAAACGCGCTAGCTGAGGAGAAACCGAGTGACGACACCACGCTTCAAGCAATGACCATCACTTATAGAGAGTCACAGCAATGTATGTGTTTGGATATTTTCTTACTATTGTGAATATCATACGGCATAACATAGGGCTAGGATAGGGCTGCTTCAAAAAATAATTAGCCTTCAACTCTTTTTTATGACCCACTGCTGGGTACATGTCTCACCCTGAACTGGGGACAGCCTGGAGGGTCAACCACCCTGCTCCAATGCAGATTATGGCTAACCTGGTGTTACTAACCTAACTAAGTGTTGGAGAGTAATCTTGCATTGCCTATACATTTAGGTGATAAGTAGTGTTGTCAAAGGTCCTGTGTTTCGCAGGTATAATTTTATAAGTCCCATATTTCAATAGTGCTTCATCTATATATTGCGAAGTTGTTTGTCCTTAAGTTACAAGGTGCTGTTTTAAAACTTTAAATCAATTTGAATTTTTGACTTTTTAAAACAAATTTATATTTCAAGTGCAAAAAGTATGCGAGATATACGAAGCAGCAGTGAAGGCCGAGCCATTGAATGAGGAACTCCACACGCATCTGTTCATGGCGTATGTGCGCGTAGCTGACCCACGTTCGCAGCAGCGTACAGCTATGGCCTTATACAAGTTTGCGCCTAAGAGTCCCTACTACTTTTGGGCTGTAATGAGCATTGTATTGCAGGTATACTGGATTTTTTAATTAAATTGAAGTTGTAGCAGTTATAAATAGCTGTAGTAATAGAATCTGTATACTGTAACTAGCTTTTGCCTGTGACTTCGTATGCATAGTTTTCATAATTAATTTGGACCAAGGAGTCACATTGTCTCATATAAACTTTGCCTGCCTACTCATCCCCTTAGGGGTAAAATTTCTAAAGATACTTTCTTAGTTCTCACTATGTAACTCATGAAAGGAACCCTGTACCAAATTTCAAGTATCCAGGAACAGTAGTTTCAGCTGCACTTTAACTTTACGTTCCTACTTACACAAACCACTAAAATTTATCTTTAATTTAAATAAGGTCTTCATAATAACAAGTACCTAACCAATAGCACCACTTGGTAAATTAATTAAATTTTTTACAGGCAAAAGCAACTGAAGACGTGACAAAGAAAGGCATTCTCCTAGCTCTAGCACAAAGAATGATAGACAACTTCATAATGGAAAACAAAATGGAGGCCGAGCAGGAAGCGAGACTGTACATTATGATTCTAGAACTTCAAGAGAAATGGGAAGACATTTTAAAGTTTATCGAAGGCCCTTTATACCCCCAGCTGGTGCCAGGCTCATCAGCCCAAGCATGTTTACCATATCTCAAGAAACTGGGTCATTGGAGGCGACTTAATCTCATTTGCAAAGACTTGTTATGGGAAAATCAGGATCGATGGGACTATTATCTTCCATACTTAGATTCGGTATTTGAGCTCATGAAAGGGAACGATGACTGTGCGAATGACACCGAGAACACAGCAGATGACACAGCTGAAAAATGCCATGAGTTCATTTGTCTATTAGTAGAAAGTATGTCTTCTGGAAGGACGCTACGAGGTCCTTACTTAGCTAGGCTTGAGCTATGGAAACGGTTGTCGAAAGATGGTGATCCGACCGCTTTACTCGGCAGTGGTGTAGCTTTATGTGTGCAGTATTTAAGGGTGTTTGCACACAAACCGTGTGCAATACCGGATTTGAGGGCCTACTTGGCAATGATACCGCAGAAGGAGAGAGAAGAGCACTGTAGAGACTTCTTGACGTGTTTGGGCTTTGATGAGAATAGTGAACCGCAGACTGTAAGTAAATAACTACTTTTTAAGATTCCAAACTGTACAGTAGCCCTATCACGTACATTTTACAAATCCGTCATCGAGTAGTAACAGTTAAATTTTGTATGGGATTTTGAACAACGCTCCGTGGGCGTATCGGGAACTAAAAATCAAATAGATAAAGTCTATCAAAGTGCAGTTACGTACGTAACTCGATTACTTATCGTAGTTATGTATTTATTACTAGCTGTGCCACGCGGTTTCACCCACGTTAAGAATAGTAACGTAAGGCCTATAACCTTCCCCGATAAATGGTCTATTCAACACAAAAATATTTTTTCAATTCGAACCAGTAGTTCCTGAGATTAGCGCGTTCAAACAAACAAACAAACAAGCTCTTTAGCTTTATAATATTAAGTATAGATTCGTGATAGGGCTACTGGACGCCACAAAGAAAATGTATCAAACATCCGGACGCAAGAACTCACAAGAATTCACGTGCCTGTGGGTTATGATGGCTGCGAACTGTAGCAATTCTACCCCTTACTAAAGTCAGAAAGAGATCGCAGTCAAGAAAAATAATATTTAATATACCTACATAGTACATACTATACAATGTAGGCTCTGTAACCAATAAATCTTAACAAACATACTGAGGTGGTTCAGGAATTCCTAATTGACAAAGAGGCGTATATTTACGACGCTTGAATACTAAAATGACACGTAAAATTTAACGACTTGTAAATACTTCGCGCTTTGGGCGCTTGTTTGAACGCTAGCTTAGGAGAGGAAGAGAGAAAGAGGGAGAAAATCAAAGTAGAAATAGCATGGCAGTGTTAGTTCAAGTTCAAATTATTGTAAAATAATTTTTAATAAGGTATTTGAAAACACTGGATGGACTTCAAATATTACGGTACATCGGCTTTAGGCGCCCTTTTGGCTAATGCTGGCCGGGAGAAATAATCCTACGGAAAGAGCTCTCGGCGCTCCTTTAAAATCAATATTAAGCCTTTAATTTATTAATCTTATTATTATTATTGTAATAAAAATCAAAATGCTGTTCGTTAGTCTCGCTAAAACTCGAGAACGGCTGGATCGATTTGGCTAATTTTTGTTTTGAATTTTTTTTTTTTGGAAGTCCAGTGTTTGCAGGGTTTAAAGGGTGAGTAAATATGATAGAAATATTAGAAATATTGTAAAAGCAACAATTTCGTAGTCCCTTAGAAATATATAAGTATTTGATATTCGTTCCGTCGTTCAGAAATCAATTAAATTTAAAAGTAGTTCAGAAATTAAATTAAATTCAAAAGTGAACTTATTTTTTTATTTATTTTATTTTATTATTATACCTACCTAGCCGGGTCAGCTAGCAGATAATAAAATTATTAA
>DWQL01000924.1:0-12896 GCA_018231265.1 Noctuana haematospila | reverse complement strand
CCACGTACTGTCTACATCACTTAATCTATTACTTTTATTGTTTTAATGGTTCATGATCATGACTTTGTAATCTATATTGCAGATAATATATTGCAGTTCAGTTAGCTTGCAGTGGTAGCATTGTACATCAATATGAAACAGGCGCTTGTGTTCACCGATTTTACATTTATTCGATACAAAATTAGAAGAATATAATATCCACTTACAAAGTAAGTATTATTACTAGATACATGTAGTAACATTACGTGTTGACACAAATACAGAAATACGTATGTATATATATACATTTACAAGGATGCTAATTACGGGGCCATATAAAACACGAGGAGCTGGGTTCTCTAAGTGAATATAATAATATACGTACCTACATTCTACAAAGTAAGAGGTACTAACAGAACAGTAAACATTTTCAGTGAATACCTAAAGCTTTTGGAGCTTAAGACTTCACTTGCAAGGCAATCTGATAGTGTTTAATTTTATATAAAACCTTGTTGAAAAGTGAAAATTTGTGATAAAATATTCTTAATTGATTTCTTCTTTTATTAAGCATACTTCGGTATATTATTCATAAATTGACATGTAGTTATTGTTATGTATTTTGTAGTAGGTAAATGTCGAATAAATAATATATAAAACAATAAGTATAAACAATAACAAAATTAAACCGACCACAAAGTACGTATAAAGCATGGTTCTGATGTCTACAATGAATGCTCAACACAGTTCAAATATGACTTCGAATTATGCAGAGAAGGGTAAATGTTATCTAATATTTTTATAGATACCTACCTACTAGAAAAGTTTGTGCGCAACGTATCTATTAAATATTAAAACATTTTTGTTTGGACGCTATCGAAAAGGAAGGACCAATTCAAATAATTCAGAATTAATGTGTTGAGATTTTGTTTTGATAAAATAGATTGTAATAAGATAGCTGAAGTTGAAATTCTAAACAAATATTTTTATAGATACCACTAGCCGTATTTTTATAGACTACCATTGTATGCCTTGCCTTCAACCCTTTTTATGTCCCACTGCTGGGCACGGGTCTCTCCCCACAACCAGAGAAGGTCTGGAGCATACTCCACCACGCTGCTCCAATGCGGATTGGTGGAGTACCATTGTATACTTACTACCTCCATTCTATACAAGTATCTACAACTAGTAGGTAATTAGATTTCATTTACCCGTCTAATTTTTTAATCACAACATGAACAAATATATATAAATAGATAACGATTGAACTAAAACACAACAGACTGTGCGAGCAGAGCGCACACATGGTGAACCTTAAATAAATGCATTTCCAGTGCTTCGTATTTTCCGATCTCGATATAATAATAAATAAAACGAAACAAAATATAGTATAAAAATAAAATCGTAAGGCACTTCCGTATTTAAATTAAAATAATAATTATACCTTATTCGTCACGTTCTAAGGTAAATTTATACGTACATATTTTCTTTACTTCCAGTGTTTGTTTCAGTAATATCTATTCGATTAATTAAGAGTGAAAAGAGACCTAATAACATAATATCGTGAGGTTTGTTTAGTTAAATAAGGGTATAATTGCAATACATATAGCTATACCCTGACTAGAAAGTTTTGGCACAACGAATAGAATGGTAACTCCTTGATATTTTGTAAAAAAATGAAATGTGAATTCATCGAAATAGTTTTCTGATTTAGAGACTTAAGATTTAATATCTTTCAGTCTTAATGGCTCAGAGTACCTACCTACCTAATGTTAAAATAATTACTGGAGGGATTTTTCAAACGTTACGTTGTAGAAATAGAATTTATTTGGTAGCATAAAGTGTGTCTGAAAAATACTCGGTATTTAGGTACCTATACATGTTTCATGATTTTATTTTTAGTTATTTAGGAAAATAAATATGTAGGTATGATTTCAATTCAGTAGAAATGGTAGGTGGACTCTGCAATACGTGAACACGACAAATACTAACATGCAATTGTTTAGGTAACCTATATTTTTAATTATACATATCTATTCAGTTTTTGAGCAGTGTCGTAAAGGATCCCAGGTCCACATAGATACATAAAGTTCTCGGGTAAATCGTTACAATGTATTTAATTAATAGGTACCTACTTAATAAAATTACGTCGACGGTTCCTACTCGTACATAATGGTTCAAACTAGAACAATTTATTAAGCTATTACGTTTTTTGGTGTTTTGGGAAAAATGATAAAAGTGAATTTTTAAAATCGACACCGTAAAGTTGCCCAGTACCTAAACGTGGCAAGCTTTGCAGAAAAGGCTACCAACAAACATGAGTGTAGGAAGGGAATGAAGGGCGGGTTTTAGTTTTAGAGGTTACAGCTCTTAGATCGAAAATCTAGAAGACAGAAAGAAAGTAGGAATTATAAAACCTGTAGGTCTGTAATAGCACATTAAAATTTATCGTGTTCACTATAGGTAGGTATTTACAAGAACTTTATTATATACACGCAAAGTATCATGTACCTACTTACTTCTTTATTTTCTAGAAAAAAATAAATGGCAAACTTTTTAGCACAATATTGAAAACATTCAGTGCTAAAAATTTTAAAACGGGGTTTTAATTTAAGCCTCATCTTAATCGTTAAACAATTTACTATATTTTTTTCTAACGACCCATCTCTATTATTATATAATAAAGTTTTCTAAACGACTTACAAAACTTAAACACATAGATAAAATTTATGCTAAAATTTGGCATTTAAACCCGAAATAAGTAGAGAATTAAACATTGTCTACGTTGTTAAGATAGAACACAACCAAATAATCACACAGTTAGTGATGTACAAATATATAGCATTTAGACACAGATATAATATTAACATACACATAGGTACGCCTACGGCAGAGACAGCCTACGGCAATACGAAGACACCAAATTCATTGAATGTCTTTGTTGCTGGCAAAGTCCATGAAGGAAAACGAAGCTATAACTCCAGCTTGTATACATCCAGCATAAACATATATGAACAAAGATTTAAGAAAAGAAGGTATCGAATCTCTTGATTCCTTCCTTAGTTTTCGACAATTTCGACTATAAACCTACATAATACTGGGAGCGTCAAACGCATTTCCTTCAGGTTTTTTTAAAATAATTATAGATTATCTAAACAGTGTTTAATTAAACAAATTATTAACATGTCTTTTACAAGGAATACTGCCGCTAAATTAAAAGCTAGTCATTAATAAAAATTACATTGGCGCTTCGGAAGACAAGAAGAGTCGAATAAGAGACAAGAATCATCACAACCACTAAAAATGTCACTGGAGGAAAGACCCTCTCTTTGGCAGCTGAGTAACTATTGAATAGAGCCAAGTCTGACATTCTTGTTATATTAACTTGAGCAAGTAGCTTATTGCCCGATTTGTACATTTCATTATTAAAATTATAAAAAGAATACATTCAAACTATTCACCGTACATACCTACTTATATCACAACACGAAGGTACACGTACATAAAATTAGCTTATCTACATCTCATAGAAAATAATGCATGCTCGAAATATAAATACTTACCCACTTAAGGCATACCTAATCATTATTCCGACTATCAATTTAAATAATACAAGAATATACAACGAACGATCAATAAGTAACTAACTAGGTTTAATAATAAAATAACCAACATAAAATAAAGACATTTGAGCACTTCAGTAATATGTAATTGTGTAAAAAAATATTATATATACCATCATTTTATTAGATACTGTTTCTGCTTCTATGAAAGATCTGAGATTAAGAGGAATCGTAACTGATAGTAGGTATACATATTTATTTAAGTACTTTGGTACTTACATTATTAGTTAGACATTATCTAGTCGAAATATGAAAATTTATTTCCTATTTTATGTTCTTTATAATATTATGAATTAAATTGTTCATAAGTACCTACCTACGTTAGATACCTATTTATTAACGAACAAAGTTATTTTAAGGCCACAGTGAAACTACGAGGTTTTAAAGTAAAACAGGGAGCTATAGTTTAATAAGTTCAATAGTGAGATTTTACGTGACAAAGACGACGAAAATAATTTAATTAAGGCTTCAGTGCAATGCGCTGCGGCGGTTTGGGGTCATTAGACATTAAAATTCACTTTACGCGTTTCTGCCGCGTACTTAATTATTATCATTGTGACGTTTCAACTTAAGCTCATAATATTCATAGAAGCGTTTCCTAATCTCAATATTTATCTAAAATTGTTCATCGATATGTGACTAGTAGGTTCGGTTCGGATGCTGAATTAATTATTATCTTACTTAAAGTAATACGTATCTATACTATGTAAGTATGTAGCGTTGGGCGCACAATTAGAATGTACGTGATCCTGTAAATTTATCTAGGTAATAAGACTAGAAACATAAAAACGAAAAACTCACTACAAAATATTGGTAAAATACTGAGCAAACAAGCAAAACGTAATAATGAGCTGGGCTCGCAATAAAATCATACAATTCAACAGAAACGAGGTAGTGTAGTTACTACACGAATTACGTTAATTTTATCACACGTAGGTATGTAGTCGTAATAGATAGATAAGTAAATAAGTTACATTCGTAAGTACCTACATAGATAAAATAAATTATTATGAGTAAATTGGGCTCATCGGTCGTGACCGTAACAATGAACTACAGCCGTTACAGGTGCGAAGGTACAATGTTAGCACATAATTGTTGATTTATTTACATCAAACTTACAGTCACATTTAGATGTCTGTCAAGTATTATATAAGTCAAGTAGCTTATAAAACCACCAATCAATACGAATGATTAAATTTAACCGATTCTAGTCATTCTAGTCAAATGTGTTTCAGTTTGACTTTGAGATAAGGATGCTGTTATATTTAATTGTAAAACTATACCTTGAAATTTATAAATGCTCAAATTTTTCAGCATTTTGTCCTAGTCTTAAAGAGTAATTTTTAGTACTCTGTAGAGGGTTGGATACGGCGTCCGCGCGTATCATGCCAACGTCGCGAGAGGGCGCTAATGTGGAGATTATTATTAATGAAAAGAGGATAGAGAGGCGCGCGGGCGGAATGAGTGAGCAGGGAGACGGTTACAGTGCGGGCGGTTTGCTTGCATATTCGGCAATCGCGGAGGATCTGTCGTCAGATCTCTCGACCTTTTCATAAGGCTTTTCGAATTTTGGCCGTTTCGGCTCGGCGTCGAGTGGCCGGTGCGACTTCATGTGTGCACTACGACTTTTTACTTTGTTAAAAACTCTGAAACATAACAGGATACACTTTAAACAAGTTGCAACGGAAAAAATAAACGAAGCGAAAACCAAACAAAACACTGACAGTAAAAAATTACAAGCAAAATACGCTAAAGCAAAGCACGAAGCGTTAGTCGTATATATAAATTTGTACCTATTTACAACATCGATACAAAACATCTCTTTTTAACAGTATACTTATAAATATGTGCATTAAAATAAATTATTATTTATGTGTATACACTTTTCATTTTTATGTAGGTAATGGACATATTCATCTCTCTTTATATTTTAATAAGAAAATACATTATTCCCATATTTACAACATTTAACATCCTATTTATCATAGTGTGGTCCCTGGGACACCGGTATGTTTCCTCCTTCGTGTAACTAAAGCTGATTGAACACACAAAGGCAACGGGTTAAATCAGTTTAAATATATAGGTACATAATTGCATTTGTATGAGAAACAATCTTGTTTACAAATTTTATAGCCTTTACCTTAAAATTTTATATGATCGCATTTGTATATTCAATTGTTACAATGAGGATATAATAATTTTTTTATTTACTAACCAACTGTCACAGGAATCGTTCTATGTCGAATGTACTTTAGCCCTATTCATTATTCTGTCATTTCATTGAGAATTTTACGGAAACTTTCATTTGACATGCGCCAACACCGACCTTTACACTGATTTAGAAACGATAAATAAGATTGACACTAAACCTTAATGAATCTGTGCATAACTAAAAACACCATACCTATATCATTTTCGTCATCGAGTTAGCTATAACCAAGCTGCATATCAATAATTCTTCTTTATATGTTTTTGCATGCACAATTTCCGTAAAATTTAATTTATAAAATATGGCACAAATACACAAAATTACAGTTCTAAGGGTTTCACAAAGTTACGGTAGCGGATGGCCGCTGTCGTTTTGACATTAAAAAGCGATGTGTTGGCGAGGCCGGACACTGCACTTACTTCCCGCAGATCTTGCACGGATATTCCTCGCCTTCGAAAGTGCTCGGTGATGACGCGCACGACGTTGTACCTGGCTGTATGTGGCTAACGGAACCCTGAATGTGGACAAGTCGAGTGTGTTAGCAACCTAACCAATTTTAATCCTCAGCGAGCCTGAAGACAAAGTGTAGGCCACTGTTTAAAGCAGTGCTTACTTGAGAAGTAACCTGTGTTTCCGAGATCCAGCTTCGCAAATACAGAGATTTGTAGTTTTTTGTGACCTTTTTCCAAAAGTAGTAGAACTGCACACACTGCTTCGAATCTTTTGTTCTTATCTAGAAAATAAAAGGTATAACTAGGTATAATTGTACTCGCATTAATTTATTGAAACATGGAACAGCATTTTGGCATTTAATCTATTTAACACCATAATAATATTACTAAACATAACTAGGCACGTGATTGAAATTTACTTACAAGTTGGGAAATTTTGAAAAAGTCCTTATCAAAATGGCCCAGACCAGCTAAGAAGGCTTCAACTTCATCAGGAGTCCAGCGCGATTCATGGTGCGAGTTTACAGCCGGTCGGGTCATGAGGCGAAGTGTGGCGGCACGAATGTCGCCTCCACACTCACCTAAGGTCTGTAGCGCAAATTCTCGAGTGTGACCTCCCACTGGCATAGCAGCACACATGGCTAGCTCCATAAACATTCGCACTGAAAATAATTTTGAAGGTATTATAAATTGTACGTATAAAGATACACTATATAAAAGTTTATAAATTAGTTTATAAAACACACCTTCACCATCATTTAAGGCATCGTTTATACCAGGATCCCAGAGAAGCTGTTCTGGAGCTCTGTGTAGATCTATTCTGTCATTACACATTTCTGGAATATCTGCTTGGAAATCTACGCCAATATTTATCAGTGGTAATCTTGGTTCTTCAGTTTGCATCAGTATATCACCTAAAATAGCGTTCATGATTAAATTGTACATTTTGTAGCAAATATAATACATATTAAATAAGTAATCGTAAAAGTACGAAATCAACAAACCGGAGGAAAGCTCAATGAACAGGCCTGATCCATCTCGTTCTGGCGGCAAGATGGGTTGCGGCGTGTAGTGGTTCAGTCTACGCCGCATGCGTGATCGACACGGGCCAGTAGGAGATGCCCGGCGTTTGCGGCGCTGTGGTGATGCTGGTACACTATTCGGACTTAAAAATACCGCCGACACCGATTCTCGGCCATCAACGCACACCTGAAAAGTAAAATATGTCGTATTACCCATAATTGTATAATAACATTCAAGGAAATTATATTCTAACAAACTTTTGTAAAATTTTATAAATTTAATAACAATGAAAGTCCTTTTTGTAAGAATATTCCAATGATGAATGATACCTGAAGAGACGATGTATCTTGCTGCCACTGTAGAATTGGAGCAGTAACTGAAGGACCTCCTAAACGACTGAATCGACGCATTGGTCTCTGGTGTAAAAAATCACGAGGGCTACTAGATAAAAGTGGATCTTCCGAATTAAGCATAATGCGACGGGGCGTGGGAGACGTTTCTAATGAATATGCATCTAATGATCGGCATTCTTCAGGCAGTACTTCTTCCAGAGCTTCTTCAACCTATAAACAAGACACAATAATTAAGAATGAGCCATAAAATGAATCAGAATTAATTCGTTATTGTAATGTTATTACCTCTTCTTGGCTAGACATTGTAGCTGTAAAAAAGGCAGCCGAAAGTGGTGATGAAGCTCGCGGTACGGTGTGTGCTGGTGAGTGATTATCGTGAGAAGCTGGTGGGGTAGGATAAGCTAATCCTGGCGAGGGTTCAGGTTGTGTTGAATAACTTCCACTGGGTGAGGTTGCTGTGTATGTCAGACCTGGGGAATCTCCAGTCGTATAAGAGAGTCCTTGAGAATTTTCAGCGTAACCGATGCCAGGCGATGGTACCGGTGATCCTCCATGACAAGCTCCAAAATCAGCTAAGGATTCAGGAAGTGGAGAGTTTAACACTGCAGCTAATCGTCGACTCGACGGAAAAGTCACTGGAGAACGTTCACGAATAGATGCTGCAACTGTTGCATAGTCTTCTAGTGAAGCTAATTCTTCTAAGTGATCCGGAGTCGAAGTAAATTGAAATGTATCTTCATTTAAAGCTGGTGAAAAGTATCCGTCATCGGAATTAAAAGATACTCCAAAAACTTCAGGTCGAAAAGTGAATTCTTGTTGTTGCGGTGATGATTGTCCGGGATCTGACGCTGATCTTTTTACAGCCTGAAATAAGTTGAGCTTTAGATTTAGTAACGAGCGTTAATAATTGTATTATAGTATTTTATATTTCAATAAATTACCTTAGTGTTACTCTTCTTTAACAATTCTATCAGGGTAGAGTCTCTTGGACCTGGAGCAGGGTTGGTAGCAATGTTTGTAGCGTTCGTAGAAACAGTAACATTAGGTGGGACCTTTGGTGACACAAATTGTGAAGCTGTTGGAGCTGGGGATGCTGGCGAAGATACTGGTGTTCGAATTGTACATAGCGGTGGTGGAGCCGGAGCTACAAATCCAGCTCGGGTGGTTACGGTATCTATGCTTGCACCTGCAACAATTATTTTACTCAAATGTTGTAAATTTGAGGTTATTTAAATATTTAAAGGTATTTTATTTACCTCTAGAAGATACTAATGCCGTTGACGACGCAGCGCCTGTAGAAGATGCGGTAGCTCCCCTCCGACTGATGATCTTTTCTTCAATAAGTGCACGGATAGACACTGATGCGGTTTGAAGGGGCGGGCCGGTCGATTCCTTTTTATCTAATTTTTTGTTATCCGAATCCTTAGTGAAAATAAGAGAGTAATAATAAATACAGCATGATCGATCGAAGTGTCCTTTATTTTATTCCCAATATATTTAATTTTGACAAAATTAGTAATAATAACAAAACATAAAATATTTCAAAATTTATATTAAATCATAATAATTGGAATTAAAGATATTGCAACAAAATAATAAAAATAAGGTGTAGAAAACAGGAAATTTATATATATAATTTTATGGATACCTTCTTAAAATATCCACCGTGTAGACGCATATGGCCATTGAGAGCAGGAATATTTTTGAATTTGCGATGGCAAAGGTTGCATTCCACGGGTTTTGAATCACTGATGCGCGACCCGCTGCCCGCTCCGTTTGTTATCCCGCTGCCACTGCCGCCACCCCCACACTTCGGACTTGCCTGCTGCGCCTGTGAAATTTTACGATAACTTTACAAAAGTTCAAAAGACTCGAAAACTGTATTACGTAATTTGTAATTTCAAGGTACGTATAAACTTTCGATCTTCAGTAGCTTCTTAATATTCCAAGTTAATTAATGGATTTTGATGGCATTAAGAAATCTCCGTTGAGCTGGTTTAAAAGGGAACTTGTAATTACAGGTCAACCCTACGCTCTCTAAACAGATGCTGTTTAATTTTGGCTGGGCGGTTGCTTAAAAGAACGCGGATTAATAAAAGTACCTAATGTAATTTATTTCCTAGACTGCAGTTCCTGTAGCATTTTAATAAATTGCGGATACTATTGAATTTCGATCCATTTAAGACCACTCTAAGCCACAGTTAAAAAAAGGTATGTGTAATAATACGCTTTTTTGTTAACGTCACCTGTATGTGAAGGAAACTTTGACAGGTGAAGTCGTAGCTCTTAGCGGCTTTATCGTTTTCATATTTATATTTTAAAAGTATAACTTTTTACTTTTCATATTAGAGGTCTTTAAAACTTTGCGTTTAATTATTTTTTAATATGTAATTATATATAAATCAAAGCCCAATTCCTTTATTGTTATGAATAAATGTCGTCAAACGACGTTAAAAGAAAATTTATTAAGAAAAACCTCGTTCATACAAAAACTAATTTGCTAATCCTAAAGGTCCTAGTAATTTATTAGATTGGAAGTATTCTCCGCAAGTTTAGGGAGCTATTATGGCAGCTCGTTAGGGCGGGGATGCGGACAGATGTGCCTTAGCGCAACGTTTTTAGGTATATAATTTATCTTTCTGCAATGTAGTTAACCCACTTTTTATAATGCTTGTAATATTAAGATTAAGTTTTTGAACATTATGGTGTCAAAACAAATAATGTATGTATATGTTACATTAAATGTATGTACTTAGGTGTTTCATACATACATACATTAAATGTATGTAGGTATGTATATTATTAATTAATACGACAACCAAGTAACAAAACAAAAAAACGTGTCTGATTTTGTTCCTTCAGTTGTAAGACAAAAAGTTATTGTTCTTGAGAAAGCTGACAGCAATATTTTATCTGTATTTCACACCTAATAATAAAAACTTGTCTGTCTGGGCTTGTTCAAGTTTACAACAAAGGTACGAACGGCACAGTTTCGTTTCCTGGAAACATTGAGGGAACAAGTAAAGTTCTTTTAATTAGTAGAAAGTGGTAAAAGAAAAATCTTTTCTTCTCAGCTCACTTTAAATTTACTACATAATTCTAATTATGTTGTTAATTTTATTTAGTTCAAGAAGATTGTCTGTGCAACGTAAAAAAACCGAAAAAGAAATGAATAGGAATTCGATATCAAGTTAAATTACGCGTTTCTAACTGTTTTAAATCGATGCGTATATTAATCATAGTATTGCTGCGCATACCTACTCTGTTATGTAATATAGTAATGTAGATTAAAAAAATAATTATATTTAGATACTTAATAAAAGTTTAATAAACCATCGTCAGGAAAAGTAAAAAGTATAAAATATTACTTATTCTCTAAGTTCTGTAACTTAAGTAGTAACAGTTTTATCCAAGCCTTGTAGCTTTTTTCTTAGAAATAGTATAATTTTGTCGCGCTCAATATTTCACGGAAAACTTACTCTAACGGAAAGTAATTAGGCAATTAAGCTCAAATTGAGATTGATTGATCTTTAGTACTCGTTTTTAATACTTAGGTTCGCACTCAAGATGGATCCTAAATGCAGTTCTCAGATTTGGTGTAACAGATACTAATCAAAACATATATACGGAAGAAGGATAACTATGGAAGACATGGAAACTTACCCTGGGCTTTACGAAGGAATTCGGTTGGAAAAGTTGTGTTATCCAGTTGTCCATAATCACAGTTAACAGAACAACAAAATAAGTAATTTATCAAGCACAAGATACTTGTATAAGAGCAAGTACTTGATATAATTTTAAGCACTCACTCGCTAAGATTATATTTGTTCTTTGACTTAAAGGTTAAGAATTCCATGTATTAAAGTTTAAGTTTAAACCAAGTCGGCTCTCCAAGGTGTTTATCTCACGGTATTCGAACTGGGAATGATATCGTATAATAGATGGGAAAGATATCGAAAAGATGACCCCTCAATGTTGCTTTTGACCTCGCGAATTGTAAAACAAACTGACCAGTCACACGACATTGTTGAAAGAGATGGGACGCTGCACAATTTGCATACTATGAGCAATTATGAATAGTAAAAGCAATAGCTTAATTTACATATTATTTTATTTATTTGCGGCGTTGGTAACTACGGTGAGAATTTTAAATTTGATACAATTAGATACTCAGTAATTTTAGGGACGTCAAGCAATGTAGTAAGTAATAGACTCTGTCGAGAAAAAATTGTTGGGTGGTTGTGAGATGAAAATATCATGTGCATAATTTACCCTGTAGGGAGAATTTTTGCGGTACGCGGTCTTGGAGAATCTCTTATTGTACGTACGTATACATTTTTGATATATGAGAAAAGAGTCTTAGAATAATTCGAAATTGCTTTTAAACGAGATTTATCAACTTTTCTGTTTCTTGTTAAAGGAATCAAAATTACCTAACAAACCTAACCTTAAACCTCAAATTAACCTAACAAATTATCATTAATTACCTATTTTCACTTATGTAAGCACTAAGTAGAGAAACATATTAGCATTAATCTTGTTTTTAACTGCATTATCATCATAAATAAAGTCAATTCGATAACCTACGTGTGTACGGCATAAATTTTACTAATACGGCAAACAGACGTGTGGCATAATAATGTAACTGTTATTACAGTGAAAGTAGCTTCTTAGGATTAGTAAATGGGGTCGCATGACGATGACATTCGAGGCAGGGGTGAGGGGCCACGTGGCACAGTGGAGGTCACAGGTTACACGTTAGAAAGGTCAAAACTCTTTACCCCAATACAAAGGCTCGTAGTAATGCATCGGTCATGCATTCGGGTCAGCAGTCGGGTATTTAATAATAATAATAATAATTTATTTATTTATTTTCTCAATCACAAAGACGTATTACATTGTACATATTTATGTTATTAGGCAGTTAACAGAATAGTACATCTATTAAATACTGCATTTATAGATAAATCTTTAGACATTCCTATTGCCTTCAACCATTTTATGTCCCACTGCTGGGCACGGGTCTCTCCCCACAACCGGGAAAGGCCTGGAGCATACTCCACCACGTTGCTACAATGCGGATTGATGGAGATACGGATTAGTGGCCAACCCGTGTCGGACGTTGTCAAACCGGCCAAAGGGCCTCCGACCTGGTTTAACGACTATTGTCTATCGATAACAACCGGAACCGACGGCTTAACGTGCCCTCCGAAGCACGGAATCGCGCATGAAATTTGCCACTAGCGGTCACCCATCCGAG
>DWQL01000923.1:0-12906 GCA_018231265.1 Noctuana haematospila | reverse complement strand
TAAGGAATTAAGTAGGTACCATAATGTCTATTATTATAGCTTTCGCTTCGAAGGAAATTATTTAGATATTCCAGAAGAATCTTTATTCTTCTATAAGAAAAAGAGAAATGGAGTAATTGAGAAAGCTAAGAAGGCCTGGGAGTTACTAAGGAATTCAGGAGAATTTACACCAGATAAATATGTGAAGGCAGAAATTTCTTATTTGAGTAATCTAATAAGTGAGAAAAAAATTGATTTTGTTATTTTAAATTCATTTAACTCTGCAACCCTTTTTGCTAAGGCTTTAAAAGAAAGATTTCCTGATATTCCAGTTGTTTCTTGGATGCATGAATCAGTAGAACATAGTTTTAACATTTTAACAAAAAGATATCCGAAAGCTTTTATTGATGGTATTAGATGTTCTGATACAATAGTCTGTTTAACGAAACAAGATTATGAAAAATTTACTCAATACAATGATAATGTAGAAATCATCTATAATCCTGTATCATTTGAAAATGAAGAAGTCTCAGATTTAACTACAGATACTATTTCCTTTGTGACTAGATTAGATATCAAGACTAAAGGTTTAGATGTTTTGGTCAAGGTTGCAAACCGTTTACCAAAAAAATGGTCGATTGAGCTTGCCGCAAATTCAAGAGATAATCAATTGCAGTTATTTCAGAAATTATTAGATAAAGAAAACACTGAGAATAATATTCATTTTGTAGGGCCAAAGAAAGGTCAAGAATTAATAAATCACTACTTGAATAGTTCCATTTTTATCTCAACATCAAGATTTGAAGCTTTGCCGCTAGTATTTTTAGAGGCTATGTCATGTGGATTACCTATTGTTTCTTTTGATCATAGTGGAGCAAAAGAAATCTTAGGTAATGGTAAGTATGGTATCTTGGTACCTAGAATGGATGACGAAAAGATGGCTTTAGAAATAGAAAGATTAATAAAAAATACATCATTAAGACAAGAATATCAACAATTATCATTGGAACGAGCTGAGGACTTTAGACTTGATAAGATCCTAAATCAATGGTTAACTTTAATTGAAAACAGAGGAGAAAAAAATGGAATACACCTTAGAAAAACTGAACAAGATTAATCACTATAGAGTAATATATTTGTTTATATATTTTATTGCATTATTAGTTCGCTCAGTCAACGCTTATAGTTTGCTACCATCTAAGATTGATAGTTTAGTATTTTCAGTTTTAGCCTTCATTGGAGTTATGTTTATCTGCAGTGACTTCTTATTAAAAATAAAAAATAAAGAAACAATAGAATATAATCGATTGTTAATCGCTTTTTTACTTATTTTTTTACTATCAAGTATTGTCAATATGAAATATGGGCTAGGAAGTAACTTAAAGTTGTTAGCTTGGAATGCAATTTTAATTTTTAACGTTTATGAGTTTTCAAAACAAAATGTTGAATTAACTTTCTTCTATTCAATAATAGAGCGTATACTGATTGTTTGGTTATTTTTGATGAGTTTGATTTCTATAGTTATGTATTTTATCCAATTCGGATTTGTTCGCTATGGGGATGGTGTCTTAGATAGACTTAGAATTGGCTTCTTAGAATCAAGACTTTTTGGTGTTTTCGGAGATCCCAACTACGGAGCTGTGATGGCGCTAATTGCAATTATTTTTTCTATATACTATCTTATTGAAAAAAAAGCGACAACACTAGTTATTCAACTATTCTTGATCTTCAGTGTTCTTTTACAGGTTGCATATATTATTTTATCTGGATCAAGAGCAGGCTTACTGACAAGCTATACAGTATTTTTTATGGCTGCATTTATTTTCTTGATGAAAAATAAAAAAATGGGTATTAAAAATATTTTTCTTAAAGTTATAGTGTCTATCGTAGTCTCGGCCATCGCTTGTGCAATAATCTTTTTTGGTGTAACAGCATTTAAACTTTTGCTAGAAAAGTTACCAGTTCTTTTAGGAACACCAAAAAACATTAGTGAAAATAGAATTAGTTTAATGAGAGACGATGTACAAAGTAACTCCGATATTTCTAATATGAGATTTTCGATTTGGAAGAGTGCATTTGAGACCTTTAAAACAACTTGGCTTTTTGGAACATCTCCCAGAAATTTAGTTGCATATGCCACTGAAGTATTACCAAATACATTTATCGCACAAAGAAAATTTGTTGCTCATAATACTTATCTAAATATTTTAGTTTCAACGGGAGTTCTAGGGGCACTCTCTATGTTTACTTTCTTTATTCAAAAGGCATTTTATGTTGTAAAAGAGCTTTTTACAAACGATGATCTGAACTCTTCGTATTTTTTACCGTATACATTAGCAATTATCTCACTAGGGATTTCAGGATTTTTTGTCAATGAAATCATTTTAGTTAATACGGTTGGAGCATTTATCTTTTGGTTATGTTTAGGAAGACTAAGTGGCTTTTTAAATAAAAGATAGACAAAAATGATGGAGGAAAATAAAATGGAAAGCTTAGAATTGAAGCAAGTAAAGCAAATAGCACTAGATATACTTATCTATATTGATAAAATTTGTAAAGAAAATGATTTAAACTATGCTATTTTTTATGGAACGTTACTAGGTGCTGTGCGTCATAAGGGATTTATTCCTTGGGATGATGATATTGATATAGTTATGTTGAGACCTGACTATGATAAATTAATTGAGATCTTGTCAAAAAAGGATGACTATCTACTTTTAAATCCTTTAACTAGAGAAAATTATCGTTATACGTTTTCTAAGCTAGTAGATAAAGATACAAAATTGGTTTCTTCACAATATTATAATGGTGAAGATCCCGATTTAGGTATTTTTGTAGATATATTCCCTCTGGATGGTTTACCAAATGATCCAGCCTTGATTGAAGAATATGGGAATGAAATGGAAATGTACAGAGTTAATTTTATGGATACTTTAGGTAATACCTATGCACGTTCATTTACGAAATGGAAAAGTCTGGTTAAAAGAGTAATGAGAAAACCTCGCCAAATGAAATTGTTGAAACAAGGTAATTTCAATTATTGGAGAAAAAAATATGATGACTCTTCATTAAGATACCCGATCGAATCAAGTCAGAAGTGTGGGCATCTAGAATATATTTTGTTTAAGCGTGGTGTATTTCCGACAGCTTGGTTTTCTGATTTTATAGAGATTGAATTTGAAGGATATAGATTTCAAACAATTAAAAATTTTGATGATTTTTTATCCCTTTGTTATGGCGACTATATGAAGTTACCACCAATTGATGAGCAGCAGTCAAATCATTTATATAAAGCTTATTACAAGTAACCATAAGTGGAATAAAGCGAACTGAGAAGTTTGATTTTTTCGGTAGTAACAATATCATGTCAGCAGTTATTCTATTGCTGTTAATAATAGCGACTAATATGCTCTACAATAGTAATAAGAAAATACAATCAGAAAATATTGAAGGGAAAGAAAAGATGAAGCGAATAATATTAATTAATTGTCTATTTCTGTCGGCTCTTAGCCTGAGCGGACAGACAGTTGCTAGCGCAGAGAGTGAAAGTAGGGACCAAAAAGATAAAATAGTAGATGAGAGTTCATACAAAGCTGAGACTGAAAGTCAATATGATTCGACCATGGAAAGCTCTTCTAGTGAAAGTCATGAAGAATCAACTCAAGAAAGTGTAGAACCTACAAGCCAATCTTCTGATATGACTTCAGAAACTGAAGAGACAAGAGAAGTAATAACGAATGAAAATAATCATCAAAAAGGAGAGTTTGCTTTTAAAGATCATTCTTCTAGAAGCAAAAGAAGCGTAGCACCTGATGATGTTTTCGCAGATAATATGAATCTTCCAGGAAAAACATTTATTGACGTATCAAGTCATAACGGAAACATATCAGTTGCAGAATTTCAAACAATTCGGAGTTATGGGGTTCTTGCAGTTGCCGTTAAACTGTCTGAAGGTACAGGGTATATTAACGATTACGCAATGGGACAAATTGCGAATGCTAAGGCTGCTGGATTACAAGTATTTGCCTATCACTTTAGTCGATACAGATCAGAAGCAGAAGCACGTGCAGAAGCAACTTATTTTGTTAATGCAGCTAAAAGTTTTGGCTTACCAAGTAATACAATAATGATTAATGATGCAGAAGCGCCAGATTTAACTGACTTCGGAAGAAATGCACATAATAATTCTTTAGTTTTTAATCGACGATTAAAGGAGCTAGGGTATTCAAATGATGCTTTGTATGTTGGGAAATGGTGGATAACAAATGGTTATATCAATACGAATGAATTTGAAAAAAGTCGAGTTTGGGTTGCACAATATCCTTATACACCAACCGCGGATATGACTTGGAATAATGATCATGGGGCATGGCAATGGTCATCACAAATGTACTTTCCAAAATTAGCTAACTATCAACAACGCCCTTTTGATATGTCAGTAGCCTACTCTTCATTTTATGGAAGCACTGGTATTGATTACAGTCAATATTTTACTGAGAATCCCGCAAAAGTTATTTTACGTGGCAACGATTTTTATTATTCTGATACAGATTTTAAGAATAAAGTTGGCTCAGTCTCAAGTAATACGCCTATAGATGTTTTGGCTATTGAATATTCAAGTTCAGGTGTTCCACGTCTAAAAACAGTAAATGGATACATAACTGCAAATAAAAAATATGCTGTAAAAGTTTCTAGTGAACTACATAATTACTTTACAGAAAATCCAACAAAAATTATTTTACGCGGTGATGATTTTTATTATTCAGATGTTAACTTTAATAATCGCTTAACGAAAGAAAGTAGGAATAAAGTAATTGATGTTGTAGGTATAGAGTATTCCGATAGCGGGATTCCTCGTTTAAAGACAGTGAATGGCTATCTAACTGCAAATAAAAGATATGTTACTAGAGTAGCTGACAATATAAATGATTATTTTATAACAGCCTCAAAAAGAGTTGTCTTAAAAGGGAACGACTTTTATTTTGCAGATGTAGATTTTACTAAAAGAAATGAAACAGCTAATGCCAATGAACAAATAGAAGTTTCAGGTATAGAATATTCAACTAATGGGATTCCAAGATTTAAAACAACTAAAGGCTATATTACGGCTAATAAAAAGTATGCTATTCAAATTGTGGATAATTTCTCAGATTATTTCTCTGAAAATCCTAGTAAAGTAGTACTTCGTGGAGATGATTTTTATTATCAAGATGCAGATTTTACTACAAAATTAGGTAAAATGAAAAAACAAACAATGATAGATGTAAATGGCATAGAATATTCAAGCAATGGCTATCCTCGATTAAAACTGGAAAAAGGGTTAATTACAGCCAATAAAAAATATGTTATAAAAGTAGCTGATAATATAAATGAGTATTTCACAGAAAACGTGAAAAAAGTTAAGTTGAACGGAAATGATTATTTTTATAATGATGTGAATTTTAAAGAAAAAGCTGGATCTCTTTCAAAAAATCAAGTTATTGATGTTATTGGAATAGAATACTCAGATACAGGGATATCTAGATTAAAAACGAGCCATGGTTATATTACATCAAAAAAAATATACGTTACATTGGTGGCGTAATAGATTAAAAAAGAGGTATATTAAATGAAACGCATTCTAATCACTGGTGGTGCTGGATTTATTGGCTCTACCTTAGCAAATTTTTATAGCAAAGAACATAAAGTTACTGTCATTGATGACTTGTCAATGGGGAGTATAAGTAATTTAGATTCATCTGCTAATCTTTGTTTTATAGAAGGTAGTGTAACGGATCGTGAATTGATGGAAAAAGTACTAAGCAAGACCCAGTTTGATTATATTTTTCATTTAGCTGCAATTGCAAGTGTAGCAGATTCAGTAGCACGCCCGTTAGAAACACACCAAATAAACTTTGATAGTGTTTTCCAATTGTTAGAATTAGTAAAAAATAATCAATTTGAATTAAAACGCTTATTATTTGCTTCATCTGCTGCTGTTTATGGAGATGAACCCACCTTACCAAAACAAGAAGAATCTGTTATTAGACCATTGACACCTTATGCAATCGATAAGTTTGCAGCAGAAAAGTATGTGGTTGATTACTATCATTTATATGATGTTCCAACAAGTGCTGTACGTTTCTTTAATGTTTATGGTCCTAAACAAAATCCTGGGTCACCTTACTCTGGTGTTATTTCAATTATGATGGATCGCTACAAAAAGTTATTAAATAAAGAAGCTATAGATTTTACTGTATTTGGAGATGGAACACAGTCGAGAGATTTTGTGTTTATTGAAGATGTCATTCAAGCATTAGACCTTATTGCAACTTCACAAGATTCATTAGGAGAAGTGTATAATATTGGTACTGGCAAGGCAATCAATTTGAACGAACTAGTTTCTATTGTAGATAACTTTTTAGGTATTAATTTACCAATTTGTTATGAAGATGAACGTTCTGGAGATATTAAACATTCCCTTGCGGATATTTCTAAAGTAACAGAAATAGGGTACGAACCTAACTATACAGTTAAAACTGGACTTGAAAAATACGTTTCTTATGAACTTAATAACCTTAACGGAGAAGATTCGAAGAAATAGGTTTAACTAATTAAATAGAACAGTGAAACAGGCGAGATGAGTAATTCTCGTCTGTTTTTTTAGAGTTATTTTAGAGCCGTTAAAAATTATTTAATTGTTTGATACTCGTTCCTATGAATGATACAATGATTTCGATTGGAGGTATACGTATGACTCAAATAATCGCCCATCGCGGCAGTAAAGGAACGCATCCAGAAAATACTTTAGCCGCGTTTAAAAAAGCAATTCAAGTGGGAGCTGACGGCATTGAATTAGACGTTCAATTATCAAAAGATCATCATCTGATCGTGATCCATGATGAGACCGTTGAGCGCACTACGAATGGACAGGGAGCAATTGCCCAACTAACATTAGCAGAGCTGAAACAGCTTGATGCTGGTAGCTGGTTTAAAAAAAATCCGCTGTTTCAAGAAATCCCAACTTTAGAAGAAGTAGTAAATTTACTTAAACAAGAAAACTTTACAGGTTTGTTGAATATTGAAATCAAAACAGATAAGATACATTATGAAGGGATTGAACAAAGGATTGTTCAGCTTATGAAAAATCAGAAGTGGCCCTTTGACTATATGTACTCAAGTTTTTATTTTGAAAGTCTGGAAAAAGTCTGGGTAATAGAAAAAAATAAAAAAATTGCTTCAGTCTTTGAAATTTCTGATGCAGATGCAAAACGTGCATTACAATCCGCCTTTATCGAAGGGATACATCCCAAAATCGATTGGGTATTGAAACATATAGATGATCTAATTGATTTTCCAAAAGCGATTCGTCCTTGGACTGTCAATCAGGAAGAACAAATGAAGCTGTGCTTTAGTCATAGTTTGGCTGGAATCCATACTGATTATCCAGAAAAAGCATTACAAATTCGTCAATCGATGGAAAATAAAGGATGAACAAATTGAAAAAAGTATTAGTTATTGTAGGGCCAACTGCTGTTGGGAAAACGGCTCTAAGTATAAAATTAGCAAAAAGTTTAAATGGAGAAATAATCAGTGGAGATTCGATGCAGGTTTACAAACATTTAAATATAGGGACAGCCAAAGTAACAGAAGAAGAGCGAGCTGGGATTGTCCACCATCTGATTGATTGTAGAGAATTAACTGAGACATACTCTGTGGCAGATTTTCAGAAGGAAGGTCGTCAAGCCATCGATACGATTACTGCAAAAGGTAAGCTGCCAATCGTTGTGGGCGGTACAGGGCTTTATATCCAAGCACTATTATATGACTTTGAGTTAGGTGCTAAAGATGAATCGACAGAAATCCGTGAAAAATATCAACAGTTGGTTGAAACATACGGGAATCAGCGTTTATGGGAAGTATTGAAAGAAAAAGATGAGCTAGCTGCTGAAACGATCCATTTTAATAATCAGAAAAAAGTTATCCGAGCATTAGAAGTCTTTGATAAAACGGGGCATAGTATTTTGGCACCTAAGGAAAAACCTGAACGCTTGTATGATTATTATCTGATTGGATTAGAAACGGATCGAGCGTATCTATATGATAGAATCAACGCACGAGTTGATTTAATGCTTCATCAAGGTTTGCTGGAGGAGGCGGAATTATTATATAAAAACCAACCTCAGCAATCGATTCAAGGAATTGGGTATAAAGAGTTTTTCCCTTATTTTGCAGGAGAAGAAACGTTAGAACAAGCAACGGAACAAGTTAAGCAAAATTCAAGAAGATATGCGAAAAGACAACTGACTTGGTTTAGAAATCGCATGAAGACTAGCTGGTGGGATTTGGTGCAAGCACCTGAAACTATTTTAGAATTAGAAAAAGAAATAGTCGCCTGGCTGGAATCTTCGGAAGGATAAAAAATGGATAAAATAGCAGAAAAGGTCATTTTGGTTGGCGTTGAAACAGAAGGAAATTATACGCGATTCGAAGCGTCCATGAAAGAATTAAAAAATTTAACGAAGACCGCACAAGGCGAAGTCGTATTCTCATTAACCCAAAAACGACCTCGGGTAGACTCACAGACCGTGATCGGTAAAGGAAAAGTAGAAGAACTCGTTCAACTGATTGATGCATATGAAGCAGATATTGTCATTTTTAATCATGAGTTGACACCAAGACAAAATCAGTTGATCGTTGAAGCTGTAGGCATAAAAGTAATCGATCGAGTCCAGCTGATTTTAGATATTTTTGCGATGCGGGCCCGTTCGAAAGAAGGCAAATTACAAGTTGAGTTGGCTCAGTTAAATTATTTGCTGCCACGATTGATTGGGCAAGGGAAGCAATTGTCTCGACTTGGTGGTGGAATCGGTACAAGAGGTCCTGGGGAAACGAAACTCGAATCAGATCGTCGACATATTCGCAATAAAATCATCGTAATCAAACGTGAACTAAAAGAAGTGACAGCCCATCGGGAGCGAAGCCGACAAAAACGTCAAGCATCTGATATTTTTCAAATTGGTTTGATTGGCTATACAAATGCAGGTAAATCAACCATTTTAAACCTGCTGACAACAGCTGGTGCCTACTCAGAAGATCAATTATTCGCAACGTTGGATCCTCTAACGAAAAAATGGCAACTTCCCCAGGGAATGATCGTAACCTTAACAGATACCGTTGGCTTTATTCAAGATCTGCCAACACAGTTGATCGAAGCGTTTCAATCAACCTTGGAAGAAAGCCGTAATATGGATCTGTTACTGCACGTCGTTGACGCAAGTGCAGAGGATCGTTTACAGCATGAACAAACAGTTGTTGCATTACTGAATGATTTAGCGTTAGAAAAAGTTCCTGTTTTGACGGTTTACAATAAGAGTGATCAAATTGATGATGCTGATTTTGTTCCAACGTTGTTCCCTAATGTCTTAGTTTCAGCTAAAAGTACTTTAGGAAAAGAACAACTGACAAGGGCTGTTAGAGAGATGATGATGGAATTGTTAGTACCATATGAGTTTGAAATCCCTTCAAGTCAAGGACAGCAGCTAAGTGAAATGACTCGTCATACATTGCTTTTATCAGAAACGTTTGAAGAAGCTGAAAATGCGTATCATGTTAAAGGATTTGCTAAAAAAAATTCTAAGTGGGTAAGAGCGTTGGAAGAATAAATGCTTGGAAGTATTCAAGACTAATAAATTTCATAACTTAGTAAGAGAATTAATATAATGATTCTCCTACTAAGTTTTTTTAGTATGGTTTTTTTTATTATGGAATGATACACTAAACAGAAAATGATAAGTTTAAGGCGGTATTTTGATTTGCAAAAGTTTATAAAAAAAAATTATGTGTTTTATGTTGGCTTGTTTGTTTTGGCAGTTATATATCTTTCAAATTTCGATGTAGATTTGAGTTCAGATGACGGTTGGTTTATGACAGTACCTAGAGAGTATAGTTTTTTAGGATTTCTTCAATGGCGCTACTATCATTGGTCTGCACGACTGTTTCCAGAAGCGATATTGTATCTGATATTTTTAGTTCCTCTAATTGTCCATCATTTAATCAGTGCTTGTGCTTGGCTATTATATAGCTATTCTCTCGTCCGAATAGTTGTAGGAACTATTAATCGAAAGGATTTTTTAGTGGCTTTTTTATCACTTGGATTTATGAATATTTGGGTCATGAAGGATTCAATTTTTTGGATTACAGGAGCTATTAACTATCTTTGGCCGTTAGCGTTAGGTTTATTTGCTATGATTCCTTATGCAGATAGTTTTTTTAGAAATAAAAAAACAGCTATCTGGTTATATTTAGTTCCAGCTTTTATTTTCTCTTTTTCAAATGAACAGTTGATAGCATGTGTTATTGGTGTTGTTTTGATTTATCATGGCACTATGTTGGTCATGAAGAGAAAGGAAAACTATTTTCTATATATCCCAACGGCATTTTTTGTTACCGGGTTTAGCTTTATGTTTTTAGCGCCTGGAAATAAGATGAGGATGCAGCAGGAAATCGAGATGTGGATGCCTCATTTCAATGAACTATCTCTGTCTTCTAGAATTTTACGAGGTAGTTTATGGTTGTTTGAAGGCTGGCAGACAAAATTGTTATTGCTGTTTATCGTTATACTGGTGATTTCCTTGTTTATCGATTCTTCAAAACTGCTAGCTAAAATCACTACAGGATATACTGTGGTTTTAGGGCTGCTACTGTATAATTTTCCTAATAAATTAACTAATTTTAAACTTATAAATGAAAGTGGCTGGATTGGCCAATTGAAGTCAGGCAACATTCTGAATGGGACTGTTATAGGCGCAATCTTACCTTATCTATTGTGGACTGGATTCTTTGCTTTGGTTATTGGATTTTCTTTATCAATTGCGAAGCAAAAGGTTTTTATAGGGTTAAGTTATAGTGCCTCATTATTATCCTCGATGTTAATGTGGTTTTCACCAACGATGTATGCATCTGGTGCTAGAGTGTTTATGTGCTCCTCAGTTTTTCTACTGATTATTCTATTTCTACTTTATCAGCAATTTAGAGCGGTCAACGAGGAAAATAAAAATAAACAACTATTGTTTTATGCTTGTTTTATACCGGGGATAAACTTATTTTCAGTGCTCTTTTTAAGGTGAATGAACCGTTAGTCTATCACTTGGTGAAAAATGGTACTTAAGGAAGAAACATTTATCTGTGGTTTCAGAAGGTAAGGCAAAAGTATTTTTTACTTTTACCTTACTTTCTTTTATTTTAATACAAATTAGATGAAAAAGACTTATCATGAAGGATTTACTGTGTTTTTTTAGTTTTATGTCAGAAAACCTAACATAAATCATTGACAATAGAAAAAAGTCTTGCTATCCTATACCTAATCTATTAGCTACGTAGGCTAGCTTCGTGAAAAAAAGAGAAAATCAGTCTGTGGGAAAAAGCGCCTTAAACCTATTTTCTTATTTTTCGATCGAAATTGAACGAGCCTGTTACACATTTAAACAAAGAGAGGGGGGTGGATATGAGAGAGAAGGAACTGAGAAGATCAATGTCGGTTTTTCCAATTGGTACAGTCATGAAATTGACTGATTTATCAGCACGTCAAATCCGATATTATGAAGAGCAGGATTTGATTCATCCAGAAAGAAGCGAAGGAAACCGTCGCATGTATTCACTAAATGATATTGATGTCTTATTGGAAATCAAAGATTATTTATCAGATGGTCTAAACATGGCAGGAATCAAACGCGTCTATGAAATGAAGTTGGAAGAACAAATGCATGCGCAAGAATCAACCAAACCGCTAACGGATGAAGATGTTCGGAAAATTTTATATGACGAACTTATTTCTCAAGGTGGACTTACTCAACAAAATCCATTCCAATCCAGAGGACCAAAATTGTAATAGTTGAGATTCATACAAAAAATGAAGGACGTGAAGGAGTAATATGACAACGAAACAAAACACAGTAGAAGATATCAAACGAATTGCCAAAGAAGAGAATGTTCGATTTTTACGATTAATGTTTACAGATATTATGGGAACAATCAAAAATGTGGAAGTTCCAGTGAGCCAATTAGACAAAGTATTAAGTAACAAAATGATGTTTGATGGTTCTTCTATTGAAGGTTTTGTGAGAATTGAAGAGAGTGACATGTATCTGTATCCAGACGTATCAACATGGATGATTTTTCCATGGGAAAGTGATCACGGGAAGGTTGCACGTCTGATTTGTGATATTTATAATCCGAGTGGCGCTCCGTTTGCAGGAGATCCTCGTGGAAATTTAAAACGAGCACTTGCAGATATGGAAGAACTTGGTTTTACTTCATTTAATCTTGGACCTGAACCAGAATTTTTCTTGTTCAAATTAGATGATGATGGGAAAATCACAACAGATTTAAATGATCGAGGCGGTTACTTCGACTTTGCCCCAACCGATCTTGGCGAAAATTGCCGTAGAGATATCGTTCTTGAGCTAGAAAGCTTAGGCTTTGAAGTGGAAGCGTCTCATCATGAAGTAGCACCGGGGCAACACGAGATCGATTTTAAATATACAGATGTTGTTGAAGCGTGTGACAATATTCAAACGTTTAAATTAGTGGTTAAAACAATCGCTAGAAAACATGGACTACACGCAACATTCATGCCAAAACCTTTATATGGAATCAATGGTTCAGGCATGCATTGCAACATGTCATTATTCAAAGGAAACGAAAATGTTTTCTTTGATGAAAATGGTCCAATGCAACTAAGTCAAACTGCATATCATTTCCTTGGTGGATTGTTGAAACACGCACGCGCTTATACAGCAGTTTGTAATCCAACCGTCAATTCTTATAAACGTTTGGTACCTGGTTACGAAGCGCCAGTATATGTTGCTTGGAGCGGGCGTAATCGTTCACCACTAGTACGTGTTCCAGAATCACGTGGACTTTCAACTCGTTTAGAATTACGTTCAG
>DWQL01000922.1:0-12908 GCA_018231265.1 Noctuana haematospila | reverse complement strand
GCGGAGGGCGTATATGGAGTGTTGATGTAGGCGGGGCCAGGCGTGTGCGCGGGCGTGTGGAAGGCTGGCGTGTGTGCGGCGGGAGTGTGGTACATGGTGGAGGTGAGGCCGCCGTGAGGAGTTCTCGCGACCGGCGTACGATGCGCGGGCGTATTGCTCGGCGGTGGGTCCCGGAAGTGTTCCTTAAACCACTTGAGCAAACCGCCAAGCGAGTCGAACATCTTTTGTCTAAACTTGTACCCGTCTGGCGTCACCGATATGTATTCGTGTGTGCACCTGGAGCGCGGGAGGTACGACAGCAGGAACCTGCCGGGGTGGTTCTTGGCTGCCGATATCACATAGTGTATCTTGTTGGGATTCTTAGCCTTTTCCTCCTTGATGACTTCCTAGGCCTTATCACGCATGCCGCCGAGAGGCTTGTAATATTTATAAGCGATGAGATCTCGAGCGTGTCCTGCCATCGGAGTCACGTACCGCGCAATAATTTCGTCCAAATCTTCAAATTCCGAACCCTGGATCCATAGACTTCGCCCTGTATAAATGTATAAAATTAAGTTAGCTTAATTTGTATAAATTATACTCAAATATAATGCATAGTTACTGTTAATTACCTAATGAAAATGCATTTTCTTTTCCTTCCTCTCTAACATCGATGTGCTGACAGATACCATCAGCTACTTTCCACGTCACAGTTAGGTGATCTTGTCCCTATAAACAAAATTATGTATTAGACAATATACAACAAACTTTTAACTAAACTTACGTATTCCTAATGGTATACTGACTTTACTACTGGGTCTCACTATGACCTCTCCTTGGGCCATATTCTCCATCAGCTTTTCAGCTTCAGCAAAAGATATGTTATGGAAGGAGGGGTGTACTATGACTCGCTTCACATACTGCATCCTTTCCTTAGTCTGTTTTGCTTCCATGTCCTTTCTCACATCCTTGTCCTCCGCCTCTTGGTCGTAGTAGGGATCCTTCTGTGGTCTGCAAAGAAGCAAGTCACAGTATTTAAATTTGACACTTTCACAAAGATTTTTTTAATATTTATTCATATTGAAATTCATACATATGTCACCCAGCAATCACACCAAACCTAGGTAACTGGCTTCACTGGTGGCGTGTGGCTGGTGGGTTCGATTCACAGGGCAGAAGTTCACAGGGCATTTAAATTTGTATTGCATACATACAATTATACACAACAATACAATACACAAGTAAATAAATAGGTATACAATTAGATTTGTATTCCCCATATGGATATTTATTTTGTTTTTGTGATTGTGTCTGAATGCAAAATGTGGGGAGCGTTATTTATTTATTAATTCATTTCCTGATAGGCAGAGCCTATCACCTTTTAAAATTATGATAAGACATACCTCCATTCATTATTCTTATCGCGCAGATCGGACGTCTTGGAGGAGCAGTCCACCGAGAACCTCTCGACGTCAATCTTCAATACTCGACACTGCACCAGCTGCCCGATGCGCACGCGCTCAGTAGGATCGGTCACGTGTCGGTCGGACAAGTTCTTGATGTGAATGTATCCGGAGAGACCGTTGTCTAGACGCACGCGCACGCCCGTCGCTTGACCCGGACATGCGCCCGCGTCAAAATGATTCCACACCTATAAAATAATAAGATAAGATATATTGATTACTACACTATGGCATACAAGTCTTATTACCTTTACGGTAACCTGGGACTATATCTTTTAAATTATAATACGTTCTCAATTGCTTTTTAAAATTATCGTAAGTAAACAAAACTTTACCTCTGACAACTCAGGGAAGTCATTCTTATGACAGAAGGGGCATTCCCATAATCCAGTCTCGTCGTTTCGTACTGGATTAGCCTGGTCCAGCATCTCCCTCTGTGGCTTTCGGTGAGTGATTCCAACGACTGTAGCTAAAACTAATTTTCCTACGAAGAATGTCTCAGGAGTTTCTTTGGTCAAAATATCGAACAACTCCTCTGGGGTTGGCGATCGGAATGGGACTCTAAGGTCCTTGTACCTAGAGTTCAGTTCCGCTCGAATGTCATACAATGTTATGCTTTTGTTGCCGAAGCCCTGCCTTTCAAGTTCCTCTGCGAACGCATCGAGATCCAAGTCTTTTAATCTTTCTGGAGCTTCTAAAATTTCTTCTAAAGCACCAGCTGGGTTCGCGTCTTCGTCTTCGTATTCTAAAGCGTCTACGGCCATCTTTCGGGCCCATTCGTATGTTTCCGGATGCACTCTTGACCCGTCCAATACTTCTATGTACGCTTCTGTGCTATCACCAAGGCTATTGGTATCTATTTTTATAAAACCTGAGCAATTAATAAAAACTTTAGGACCCATGTGGCAAACTGTTACTAATTGAGTTCTATTTTCTAGTTTCTGATTAGTTTGTTTAAATAATTTAATGAGAGCTTGAGCTTTCCTTGGTCCTAGGCCACAGACAAACTGAAGTAATTCTGTTCCCCGGCCTGTGAGTATAGCTTCATTGACATCAACACCAACTTCATTAACTCGATTAACAAATTCAAGTTCTATTCCTTCCAATAAGTCTTCTTTGGCTAATTGGTCTTGTAATGGGTGGTATCTAAAACATAGAATTTCCTCATCTGGGCCACACAGTTGTGATATCTCCATAAGCGGATCTTGGGCAAAGCGGGCTTGACATATGGCTTCTCTTAATATATCTGGATATTCTTTGAAATCATTCTGTAATAAAAACACAAAAAGGAAATCGTAAATTTTAATTACACACATAGCTATAATATCATAGCCATTACTGGTACCACTGTTTAAAGACAAAATTTAAAAACGTATTACTAACTATATAAGCAATTTTAGCAAAGATTGTAATAGGACTTACCCGCCCTCTTATACTATTGGAGTAAATCTTGCCAATGTGATTGTCAGCTATCTCTATAGGTATTCGGGGGAACTGCTCATCTTCAACCAGCTGCTGCACGCAGTCCGACACGTCACCTTTGATGAACTGCGCCTCGCGGGACTCGCCGCCTATGAAGATCACGTGAGGCTTTTTACGCATTATGAACCTGAGAATAGAAACCTGGGATTTACTTTTTACTACCAAACGATAGTGGAGAAAGATTTTCAAACTTATAGTAATTTGATTTAGAATTTGGATTTAATTACTTAACTAAGATCTACCTATCCACCAATTGTTGATGTATGAATTAAACCTACTTTTTTTGCATAAAGCGGCCACACTTATCGACTGGCCTCCTCAAGCATCGTCACATCACAATGACATCTCGATGTAAACTGACTCATAGGCCCTTTAAGGCCCATAATAAAAACCGAACTCATAAGTTCTATCTCAATCTTAATTAAGATGCATCGTGCATGTTTTTAATAGTTAGATGCGCACTATTGATGGATCTGTTTATGCAAAGCATAGTTCATGCATGCATAGGGGTACCTGCGCAGCGCGGTGAGGTCGCCGTCCTTGTTGAGGCGCTCCAGCGCATTGGGCGAGTTGCGGCGCAGCAGCAGGTGCGGCATGCGCAGGTGGTCCATCACCTCGCCGCCTGCGCCGACGCAGCACGCGAACGCGGAGTGCGCACGGTCCGGCACGTACGCGATCGACATCACGCGGAGCCCTGTATGCACACGTACTCTAATAACACCTTCGCCCCACTAACTTGTTCACTTTTGTGTCTGTTATAATCCCCTGCAGTACACCATATTTTGAAATATTATAAGCATAATTATGCAAGTTTTTTTTCATATTTTGTAATTTCAAGCTGAAATACAATCTATTTTTGGTTATAAAGCTTTAAATTTATTAAAATATTATAGATAATTAGCACGAAAAATAATACTTATTTTAAGTTCCTTACCATTTGAAGTGTCCCACTCTTCGTCATCGTCTTCATTCAGTCGAGACTCATAAGGAGCAACCTTCAACCAGTCATAAAGCCGCCGGCGACAACATCTGAGAAATTTATAAATGGAAGAGTTTGCTAGCTATGAAATACATTACAAACAAAAAATATTAAATAGCGTCAACATAATCGAACACCAACGCGACGGCGATTCAGGAGGCAAATTTTTAAATATTTATCGGCATATTCGGAAACACAAAAAAGTTTTAAATAGCTATTATCTGTACCGAGAGTTTTTTTCCATCGGCTTTTTTCTCCCAGCCTACTTTAGCCGAAAGGGCGCCTAAAGTACTATAGTATTATTTGACTATCATCCAGTGTATTCGTGTACCTTACGATGAATAAAAAAATTTACTTTGACTTTGTACAAATAAATAGATATTAGTATTATAACTAATATAATGCAGATAATATAATCCAGATAAAAAATGGCCTACTTCAGCACATAGTCTTTCGCTTCTTGTAGTAACACTGCATGCAGTTCCCTTCGCAGTTCTGGCATTACTATCTTGGTGAGCGCAAGCGTCACAGCTTCGGCTCGGAGCTCGTTCCACGCCTGCACTGTAGCCGCGAATTCGTCCTAGACATAAAATAAATCACAATTATGTTTTTGGCCATATTAAAAATAGATTCATCAATAAACGTTTTGTATTCCCTTAAAGCTGTTGTAGCTTAGACTAGAGAAAGAAAATATAACAGGAAATGGTTCTATAATTGAAAAAGGCGAAACTGAGTGAGCATAAATGTTAAAATAAAACATTAATAGTAGTCGATAATAGTTTAGGTCATGCGCCACTACGTATCCTAAATGGGTTGCGTAAATGATAGTCCTGTTACACTATAAAATGCGTTTATTAAGTTACACCGTCGGAACTGAACTGACGCGCGATGGCGTGGCACACAATTGCACACGGCGCATCGAGTATCGCATTACATTGCATTAGTACAAGCATCAATATGTCCCTACAATAGTAAGTAAAATTATTAAATACTATTTCTAGAATTTACCTTTTGATACAATTGTTTCAGTTCTTCCAAGTAACTTGGACCTGTGTTTCCTTCAATCTGCTCGCTGATAGAAAGCTCTAGCAGCTTATCTTCAACAGCCATCGAGAGCTTCAGGAACTGATCTCCAGTGAGATCACGCACCGGCTTTTTCTTTAGATATTTCATGCTGTCAAAAAAGTTACAATGTCAGACAATGGTATGATAAAAATAGGATGTGTGGGATGTACGGAATGAGTGTTGGGGATGTATAGTACGCGACAAGTCGACATGGCATTCGGGGTATGAAGTGAGGCGCGGGGAAAGGGACACCCCGCACACCGCATGTCACCTGCGCGCTCCTTAGTATTAGTACTGCACGAGCTCATATGGACCGCGTTTATCGATTTTAATCTTCATTATTGATTGTGATAAATAAAATATTCTAATTCTATAACAACATAGTTGTAAATCTCCTTACTAGCTCATTCCTATCTACACGAAAATTATTTAAATATTAACTTGTCTGTCTATTAACAATATTAATTTTAGAAGTAGTCATAAGTGCTAGTACCAAAATACGTAAACCTAGTACATGATGCCGCATCACTGCCACGTCAACCTGTCGCGTACTATGTGATGTGTGCGGTGTGTGCCGAGTGTGCGGTGTGTGTCACCTGTAGCAGGCGTGGCTCTCGTCGATCTCCTTGAGGCCGCGCGCGGTGGGGCGCACGGAGAGCGTGGCGCGCTCGCGCAGGGCGTCGCGCAGCGTGGCGCGCAGCAGCGGCTCGCGCGCCAGCTGCACGCCGCACATGTACACCGCCATCCGCACCACCTCCGCCGCGCCGCCCGCGCCCCCCGCGCCCCCAGCGCCTCGCGCACTCACCTACACCAACACCATTTTTTTTAATTTTTTCAATATTTCAATTTCATCATGGATCTCTCTTTCTCAAACTTCGGGAATGGAATTACAGCTAGCAGCACACCTTAATGAACCAAGATATGATTTTAATCAGCAGATAGTGAAACCATTACCTAAAATAATCATTTGGCCATATTATGTACCATTCTTGACCTTTATTTTTATGTTAACGAAAATAGAAGGCATAGATTACTTTCTTTTTAAAAAAACTCTCAATTAATAATTAATATTTTCAATAACAGACAATTCCATTTACAATTTTTCAGAAACAAGAAAAGATGTACTTTACTTACGAAAGGCGCAGCAGCTTCTAACGGTGATATGGGCTCTTGTTCCACTTCATGCCTCTGGTAATTATCACGAACATTCTCAGCGAACTGCTCCGGTGTTAACCCAAACTTCTTCACTAGTGGCTCTGTAAACAATTATAACTCTGAAACCCGAATTCAATTGAACGTCGAATAGAACGCATTAACAGTAATATCTTCTATAATACCGATGACTAAGATACATGTATCATAATATTATTATTTAAAAGCTTGCCAGACTTACCTTCACCAATAGATAAAAGGGATGCTCCATAAATAATATATATCCCAATAATACATATGACGTCATATATGTATTATTAGCTTTCCTTTTTGCCACCTCTCCTTTTGGCCATGACTCACAAATGTTGGCCTTGACTCACCGATGTGGGCCTTCCGGCAGAGCTCATAGGGTCCGGAACGCACGGCGTACTTGAGCTCAGCGTGCTCGTCCTCTGCAGGCGCAGCCGCCTCCACCGCCGCTGCCGCCTCCTCGGGATCTTCGCCATTCTTCTCTGCTTCTTCACGAGCTGCTCTCCTGTTATACAAAATATTCTTCTTAAGAAAATCATTTTTCTAACTTTGGTAATGACCTGTGATTAACATAATTTTTAGAAAGAACTTTTAACTTTTGCGTGTAACTGTTAAGATGAAAACGCCTATAACACAGGTTTGGTCACAACACAAATGTTAAATATTATGTATATTATAAATTTTCTTACTTTTTCTCTTCCAATTCTCTTTTCTTTTCCTTTGTGCGCTGTACTTTCTGCATTTCTGGCAGTTCCTTAGAATAATATAGAAGAAAGTGAGTGTGCACGTCGCGCAATTCTTCAGGAGTTTGAACGTTTTTTAACCTGTGAATAAATATAGTAAATATAAATAAGATCTGTATCTTATTCAAATCGCATTGCTAAGGAAAAACGGACATTGACAGAACCGATATTAAATTATCAAAGGCGAAGAATTTAGTGTGTTTATATATATTAAGGGCATTATTGCAAGGAATCTCGTGTGGCATAACAATACCAACAAAGGGCCCTGAAGACCAACATCAGGAATGTTAACAAACCTCTCAATATCCTCGTCCTTGATGAGCCTCATATTGTCTGGAATAGGGGCATCAGGGGTCTCCATTAACTTATCCAGCTGAAAGTCGCGCATGTTTTGCAGTAACTTTAGAAGATTCTCTTTACGCTGCTTCAGTTGGCACCACTGTGAATAGAAGATGATGGATCAATTGTATTGTCTTGTTACAAGACTTCATTGTTATCTCTATACTGCAGTTTGTTTGCAGAATCTTAATTTTTTCCTGTTTGTTGGTTAAAGGGCAACAACATCCTTGTTTGGGGCTCTATTATTCAATTACATAATTTTGCTTTCCTTATAAAAATTGACAAATATGACGAAACTTTAAGGTAGGTTAAGATATTGCAATAGACACAATACTCTCACATTAACAAAAAGTGGTGAGGTTATAGTATATTTTATGTATAGAAACGTTTACAAAATAAGACTTAGATGAGATCTTTTTAACACGTTTTTATATACCTTGGCATCATACTTGTAAACTTTCCATAAATCATTTATACTAAGTTCGGGCTGCACATATTCCTTCCTATAGAAAGCTATGAATGGCACTTCCAAAGTCTGGTTCCTCATAAAGTCTAGGGCTTGGCGAATCTTCACTACTGTACTCGAGCTCCTGGACAAAAATAATTTTTATTTTAAATTGCATTGATTTATGATAAACATAAAAGATTATTAATATTACAAATGATAGATTTACACAAATATGCTTAGTCATAAAGTCATATTCAATGAATTATAACTAAAGTGAAACTATTTATAACTTACCGCCTCGACCGCTCGCGGGATTCCTGCGAGTCCGCCTTTGAAACTGGCGCCTTTACAAAAGCCTGTTTATAGATCCATTCAGCCTCATCCTCCAACTCTGTACTGCCTTCTTCGACCGGCGTGATAGGCACCTCCCTGATTTGCATACGTTCAGGTATGTCAGTCTTACGGATCTCATTATCCAAGTCAGTGAAATGACTCCTTTTCAGCTCACTAGGCTCATATATCTCAAAGATAGATTTCTTGCTTGGACGTTTAGGCTTGCCCTTCTTGGTTCTGCGTCTTTCACCTGATTAAATATTGTATATTTATAGAAAACATTTATGGCCAAAGAATCAATATACAGTTGCCCATTATGAATTTACACATGTTTAATTAAAGAAATGATCGGGTAGAATAAAAATAAATACAGGTTTCCCCACGTTAAAACATGTGACATTAATCAAATCATTATTCAAAAGATATACCTTCTTCTTCTTCGTCTTCAATATATTCGTCTAAATCCTCCTCGTCTTCATCCTCATAATCTTCATCGCCGTACTTCTCAAATTCGTCATAGTCAAAGTCCACACCAAATATATCTTGACCTTCTTGCAGTGACCTGTTAGCAATCATAACATTAATTAATATTTTAAATTGATTTATTAAATAATTTCAATCAAAACTTTATTTTTCTATTCTTTTACTATGTAAAATAGATAAACTATTTAAAAAAAAAGAATTGTTTATGAAGTAAAAGTGTAAATATTAGGTAAAACTAACGCATCAGTGAATATGGGCTTTCGTTTCTTCTTTCTCTCTGCAATAGGGCGGCCATCGTCGTCCACAATGAAATCATCAGCATCTGACTCCATATCTTCATTATCGTCATCATACTCTGCTTCTCTAGGAGCAACTGATTCTGAAGGATTTTCATCCTCCTGAAAATTTAAATTGTCAAGTTTTCTTTTTTGGAGTATTTATGTAAGTTATTATATCAAGTAATAAAAAGAAATAAAAACAGTTGTGTCACTGACTTGATTTGTCATTTAATTAATCCTTTATATAATTTCCAAATATTTCTTTCAGATTTGGTTACGTAGGTTACGTTGTGGTGGTTACTAATATAATACATTAAGTTTAATATTTACCTCACATTTGCCATAAATTGGCGTGAAAATAGTTAAAATGTCTTTTATATTATTACATTATATATTACAAAAAAACTAATCCTAACAGTAAATTTCAAATTTCAAATTGAAAGAATTACAGAAAAAAATTGTGTCACTTTAAAATTAATACATAAAATTTGAAACTCACCTCATCAGATCCGCCCACAAACAATTTCTCCGCAATAACCTCTCTTTCCAGTTCAGGATCATCTGCACCTTCATTATCACTGTCATCGTCCTCCAAACGACGCAAACGCTTAAACTTATTCTGTAGAGAGAAATAATTGAATTGCAGGTTATGAGGGTGGTGGTGATACCTACGTGGGTGAACTTTAGAAGTTCTGCATCATATCTTAAATAGCTTTTAATTTTATACTAGCTACTTTGAGTTTTTAGACCTCATACTTCTACTATTTTTAAAGATATCTTTTTCAAATTTTCATAGTATTGTGATTAGCACTGATTCTAGATTTTTGTCTGACTACAAGTAAAATTTTGCGTGTAAGACATCATTGGCAAATTAACTTAATCCAACATTACAATCAACATGTTTCAAACTATTGTACTACAACTAGTAATAATAACATAGTTCAGAACATATTATAACCTGTCAATTCTTACCCTAGCAACTTTCACACCTAGATTCTCCTCAATAAGATCATAATCCTCATCTTCCAATCGATCGTCAAGTTCATCGTCACTTTTTTTCCGTTTTTTTGGACCCCCACTAGCATCGGAGTCTTCTCCGTCACTTCCAGAATCTTCTATGGGTGCATCATCTATTAGGTCCTTTAACTCTTCACGGAGACGCTCCTCATCATCTGAACAAAATAAATCAAATAGAATTAAATATGCTTAATTCAGTCAATTACTACAATTAAACTACGCCGCAAATGTTTGTGCTTTGCTGTAAGTTTCAAAGCTACTGTATTATATGTTTACTAACCGCGTAGCAGTCAAGTACAGAATGTATTACGCTCTAAAGACCATCAAAACCCACGATAAGCTTGTTTTATATCATTCTTGAGTATTAAGCTAGTGTCAAACGTTAAACGACGCAGAAATGACAACACATTACACTTGCTAATTTACAGCAGTTTCAAAGTTCAGTGAACATAATGAATTATGAACCACGACGCCCACAAAGATAACGACACAAACCTTCTTCCTCCTCGTCCTCATCGTCACTCTGGACCGCTGCTTTACGCTTCGGCTTCTTCGCTGGCTGCTCATCCTCAGAATCAACCTGCACGTGGATAAGTAAAATAGCATATCGTTAAATACCACTATGCAGTCGTAATCAAAGAATGAGCGCAAGCAGCATCACGATTTTACTAACCTCGCTCTCCTCGGCTTCTGATTCTAAAAAGTCAGCCATTTTTACTTAATTTAATAACTCTACTGTATCCTAAAACTACACGCTAATCTAATTTTCGATAAGTAAAATAAAAAAGCAACGAATGCTCGTTTTAGAAAACAGTTTCTTCGTAGTCAGACATTATTTTCTTCTGTATCCATTCCATTCACTTATTTTCACAACTCGCTGATTCGCTGCCAGCGCAGCCATAGACTATGCTGAGCACAGCACAGAACACTAAACTCCTATGCTGAGGAAGACTGGAAGAGGAAGAGTCACAGACTACTTAGAACAGAATAAAAATACTCAAACTGACTAATTTATACAAAGAATCTCTATGTACTCTGTGACAACTTAGATAGACACTGCACGACGTGACATTTAATGACATGACATGACATTTAATTTCAATACATTCAAAATCAAATCGCAAAAATCAGAATTGACAGAAAATAGAAATATATACATATTTTCAAAGATAAACAATTCATGAAATTGTGTTATTCATATACAAGTAATAAATATGGCTAATAATCCTGGTATTGTAAAGACTATTATACATAGTGGTTACAAATATGTGCCAATAACTGATGGATGTAAGGTAAGTAATTAAAAGTTTTAACATTGTTATTGTAAACATAGATTTAATGATTCTATACATAGGTGTCATAATATTTAAAAGCTGATGAGTTATTTATTTTAGGTACATTTTCATTTCCAAACATGGAAACTAGGCAAACAAAGAACTTTACTTGATGACAGCAGAAAAATTGGCAAAAAAGAACCTATAACTATGGTAATTGGACATAAATTCAAGTTAGATGTGTGGGAAAATGTTATTAAATTGATGGCTGTGGGAGAAGTGGCCAGTTTTCGAGTTAAGAAAGAGGTAAGGTAAATAAAAATAAAATAACGCTTCACACTCATAGCCCTAAGTACCACTTAAAATTAACATACCAACATGTAGATGATAAAGATTATGCAATGTAAAATTGACGACTTAAATCCCTTCAGCAAACTTATAATTAGATTTCAGATACATCAATGAATAATTTTTCTTTTCGCAGCTATTATTTAATTACCCTTTTATAGCAAAAACATTGCGTGAATTGGACAAGCCACCTTCCTTAGTGAAACACACCTGCTCTGCAACATTTCATCAAGAAGGCATTGGATATGAAGATCTGGACAGCTTGGTGAACTATCCATGTGATCTGGAGTTCATATTTGGTAGGTATTTATGATTAAAATAATCCCTTTTAAGCACCCAAGTACTGAAATTGTATTTAATTTAATGAATAAATAATCTGATCTATTCTATCACAAATAAAAGAATTATAAATGTTAATTATATGAGATATTTAATCTCAAGAGGATGGTTTAATACCTCATATTGTTTTTCTCATACCCTTATTCTCAGGTGACATTGTTGTTAGCCCAATTGTCCCTTAACAGAAGAAAAAAGTCATTAAATTCTTTTTTATTAATACTATGTGTCTGTTGCAGAAATACTAAAAGTAGAGAGAGAACATGAATATGAAAAAGATATTTGGCAACTCACTATAGAACAAAGAATAGAAAAGATCCCTGAACTGAAAGAGAGAGGTAATCAATTGTACAAAGAGAAGAAGTATGAAGAAGCAGAAGAGAAATACAAGCAAGCATTGGGATTAATAGAGCAGCTTGTAATCAGGTTAGAGATATAGAAATAATACTTATAGAAGGTAATTCTGTATTTTTTTTTACTGTTGACATGTTAGAAAGGGTTACTCTTTCAAATGTAGTATTACTGTGATTGTGGATGTGTTACCTTAATGTCTACAGTAGCCCTATCACGAACATTTTATAAATCCGTCATTGAGTAGTAACAGCTAAATTTTGTATGGGATTTTGTGCAGCGCTCCATATCGGGTGTATCGGGAACTAAAAATCGTATGGATAAAGTGACAATAGGTCCATAACTCGATTACTTAACATAGTTCTTTATTATTCGTGATAGGGCTACTGTTATCAATTATTGCATTAGTCATGATTATTCAATATTGCGTCGCCTTGTCTTTATTATACTAATTTTATTATTGCTGGCATTTTTCTCATAGAGTATTTTGTCCATGAGAACATGTGGATGATTAAATGCATTGTTAAAATATTTTTAGTTTCACAAGTGTGCAGTTGTATTTGCTACTATGGCTAAGATAGGTTTTCAATATACACAAAAAATTACAGCCAAATGCACAAAATGTTTACAATCTGCTAAACTAGACTCAATGTGTTGAATCTATACTAATAATATAAAGCTGAAGAGTTTGTTTGTTTGAACACGTTAATCTCAGGAACTACTGGACCGATTTGAAAAATTCTTTCAGTGTAACATAGTCCATTTATCGATTAAGGCTATAGGCTATCAAGCGTTACGTTACTATTCT
>DWQL01000921.1:0-12910 GCA_018231265.1 Noctuana haematospila | reverse complement strand
CTGTACCTACCTAAACTTTAATACTGTGTCATCTATTCGTATGTTGGTAATCCTTAAATTAATAAATTTACAATATTCCTTGTTTCATAGGGTCATTCATTAGTAATCTTACATCAAATATTAATGTAATGAGGTGCATTAAGTATATAAAACTCGTAAATGCGTTACGTAAATAACGTCGCACCGTGCAGTTAAATGTGGGGTGGGTGGTGGGAAACTGGTGAGGCCCGGTAGCCAGCTTGTCGCGTTACCTAGACAATGATGGAGCCCTTGATCAGAACATAGAGCTGTATCTCCTGAATTAGAGAAGAGGTTCACAACTAAACCAGCTCCTGATGAAATATCAAAAACGTCGGGATCACCCAGGATTGTGATTACACTAGATACACTATATTATACGCAACACACCTCGTCAAAATTTAACACCTACGAGTAATACGTTTAAAACATGACATGATCAATTTAATAATAAGATCATATTTACATATTCCTTCACTTGTTCACAATATTCTATCTCGTCGAGCGCGCGACGGAGCCTTTTAAATCTGCCGAACACTGGCGATAAGTTTCGGGAAGCAGACGAGTTCAGCTCCAGAGCGACTATGCAATCGTCAGAGTATCACTACCGAGGGCCCCGACCCGCACCGCCACTCTCAATTCATGGTAACACCGCACCGGGTCGCGAGATCGCTCGTCGCAGCCGACGAGTCGCAGCGCCCGCCTCGGAGCGACTGACGGATGGCGGAGCGCCGCGCCGCCGCGCCCCGCCGCGCCGCTCGCCGCGCTCCATGCATGCGCTCGTCGCTCGTCGTCCGTCGTCCGCCATCGTCGCACGCTCCACAGTTCCACAATGCCAGTTGCCAGTACTGCCACACACTGCTCATAGGCCACACTCGGACATCACGACTGCTTGACTTTAGAGATCACGGACACCATATTTCTCTTATTGTTAAAATAAAAGATACTGTTTCACTATATCTTTTTTATACGTATATTGTGTAGATTTTAACTGATACGATCTTGGTAGAAAACATGAAATCAAATTATGAAACTTAGGTATTTTAATCTTTATATTGACAGCCTACCTAAACTTACTTACTGGGCAATCCAATAACATAAGTAGGTAATCAAAATTCTCAGGTTTGCTTCATGGAGGTAGGATTAGATCTTGACGAATTTTTAAATGCTAACACGCTAATCAAGCTGCCGATAAACTGATACTTTAAATAAAAGTAACATTAGACATGTTTAACATTAAACATAAATACTCGTAAGTGCCAGCCAATAAAGTCACATTTAAATTTCAATACTGAGGGTAGGCGGACGAGGAGGAGGGTTATCTGCAGATCGGTATCTCCGGCGACGGCGACACTTGCGGTGGGTAGCAGCGGTATCGTTCGCTTCATTTCCTTGCGCCGTGGTATCAATTAGTCGCGTCGATCGCATAGTATCTTCTCGTTACGAGTATATCTTTATTAAATGTAATGAAATTTGCATTTAAAAATTGCTTTTGGCTACATAATTAAAAACTTAACACGAAGCATAAAACAGATTGAAAAATTCTGGATCATTCGCAACAATTCAATACTACCAACGAGTAGATAATACTCATACTCGTATATATCGACGTTCATTTGCGTTGGTTCATTATAATAATATTTTGAGCAATTATTCTATTGGTATTTTTTCTCAAAACGGTAGATTTTACTCGTAGTAGGTACCTAGTATGATGCGATCCAGAAATACCACTGCCAAGCTTTGGCAGGCTTGTCTACCATTCAATAATATTATTGTGTTTCGCATAGAAAGATGATTTCAACATATTAACATGATTTTGGTAGCATTTTTGAGGCGACAATTTAGTCCACCTCAGGTAGACTTCATCTACTTTTTGCATAAACGAATAAACTCATTTTAATGAAAAAATATTTTACTTATGGAGTTATTTACAAAAAGATTGGCGTCTACTAAGACAGAATAGCCAAAGGCTTTATTGAATTCAAGGTACAAAAGGGAATTTAGCATCAAGTGCATAGCGCGGGCGCGCGGCGCTCGGCGAACGCATCCGTTAATGAACCGGAACGAATTCATTGTACGACAACTTAGCCAGCGAGCTAGACCCTTTGCCAGCCTACAGTGTGCCACATGTGAGGTTCCTTCTAACATGGCTGTTCTCCTCACGGCAAGGGCCTGTAGTCGCGTTCCTCAGCCGTGCGGACCGATTGCGTGGACTCGTATGCACTCAAACATTAATGATCCGCGCTCACCACTAACGCGCTGTAGTTCACCTCGTTGTACTGTCTCTTATGAGCGCACTATTATTTGTACTGAGAGCGTTCAAAAATGCATAATAATTTCACTACATTCGGGCACTTGGCACTTGTAGGTTAACAAGAGTAAGAAGAAATAGAATAAAATATGAATAAAAAGGGGGGGTGGCCCTCAGTCCGCAGTCGCTACACTAGCACACCTCGTACCGCGTCGCTCCTCTCTTTGCTGATAGCAATTACAATCTTTTTTAATTAGAAAATAAAGGAATCGCTGACGCGGACGAGAACTCATTAGTCTTAACAAGATCTTTCTAATTAACAGCAACCAGAAAAAAGTATAAGCCTTATACAAGTTATAATTCATAAAATAAAACTCGCAGGAGGCGCGATGAGTGTAAACTGTAAAATAAACAAAAATGTAAAAAAACGTTACCTGATAAAAATGTTTAAGTAAAGTAAGTACTTTATCGACTTATTCTTCTGCTTTTTATCATTACTCTGGGCTCTTCAACATTTCATGTATTCGGTGAAGAAAAATACTGTGAGGAAATTTGCCTGCCGGAGGCATATGAAATCCGCAATTCGATATGAGCACGTGTTGAATGCAATTACTTTTACGCCATTTTAATGAAATAAATGTTTACTGACGCAGTTCTTTGTGTTGTTCCTTTGGGACTTTAAAAAGGAGAAGGTTCTTTGTTCAGCTGTATATAAAATATGATATAAGTACTTAAAACTGAAAATAAATAGCTTATTAGGTCCATATATTGGTATCAGTCTGTAAGACGTAGATAATGTTTATTGTAAAACACTTTGAAGATTGCTGTAATACAATACAATATTAGGTATGAAAGTTTTTAGCCGTAGGTACTCCACATTGGTTAAGATTTTCAAATGATCAATCTGTACATCGCTAGCTAATGGTGAGGAGTAGTATTATCACAAAAAGCCAATATTTCCGCAAACGAAGCGAGGACAGCGAGATGAGATTTGCGTGATTAACTGCGGCTCTCTCTCTACCGGAAATTCAGCTTCCGGCGCGCCAGTCTCGCGAACTGAACACGTTCCCATCACAAAAAATGCCGTGAGTCGCAATAAGGAAAGGATTCCTTGAGACAAATTACTACTGTAAACATGTAGCCGTTAGGAGAAATTGTAATTTTTTTATCTCGAAGTGTTGGTTTGCAAACTTCAAGCGCGTGAGTAATTTTGCAGGATAATAATATTATTACTTCTCATAATACGCGCTAATACTAAGATGAACTGTACTTATACATGGCTGACACTTGAGCTTAGCTGGACATTGAGATGAACATTATAGACATTATTGTTACAAATTATAGCATATAATATTAAGGCGCGCCTGCCCATGCTCTATACGAGTACATAAAAATAAATAAGTGAACCGAGATTAGCTAATTCCTAGATAATTATGAGTACCGAATATCGTATAAACGAAACGGATTACTGACAAAGCGAATGTTTCAGCTAAAACGTGAATATTAAGGAGCTCGAAATACGAGTAAGATGAAGGTACTATAATATCCACGCGAGCACCGCACGGGCACCGCACGGGCACCGCACGGGCACCGCACGGGCACCGCACGGGCACCGCACGGGCACCGCACGGGCACCGATTGAGCTACGAGTACTAGTAACAGAATATGTGTAAGTTCTTATGAAGCTTTTTCAGTTTGCGGATGTTCATGGAATTTCCAACCGAAATTAAGATTTTAATGGGTGGCGATAAAGAAAGTTCTTTTAGGCTTAGCTAATAAAAAAATAATTGAATTTTCACATACTTTAGAACACTTTATTTTCTCACTTACTCAGATATCAAAAATAGAAAGTGACACTCGTAGGTATACGAGTACATACAATTTTGAAGAGCTTCCTTATCTCCCTTGCAATAGATATTTGCATGGCGTGTAAGTAAGCAGTGTGTGTCCGCGCGTAAAGTGGCTGCGTGAGGAACTGGGTCAGGGCCGGGTCCGGGGCGCCCGGTGGCATCCCCCCCTCCCCCCTATCACTGTGCTCGCAGCTCGCAGTCGGCTGCAGGCTCAACCGCACACAAATCTTCTCCTTACTTCCCGAACCTCCGATTCTAGCGACTTAGCCGAATGAGTTCCTCATAAGGCACGGTGGGTAAGTAAGGCTGCCGTAATTAATGGCAGGTCTCTGTGGCGGGAATAAAGCCTTATTGCTTGCGCCAGACGGATGTGACGTATTTCGAACACAGTTTAATATTCTAAGATACTCTTTATGCATTATATTTAAATTTGTAGAGCAATGTTTTGATTTTAAACTTGTCATATAATATAGTTATTTCAAAAAATATCCATCCATTCCATCTTTAAAAATGGTTTTATTATCTATTGATTATAAAATATAGTCAAACATTAATTGAGAGGAATTACACCGTTTCTGTAACTTTACGATTATACGATTACGACACATAAAACTACGTAAAGTAAAGTGCATCTCCGCACCGAGGCGAACACAAGGTTAGCGTAGCCTCTGTGCCGGCGACCAATTTGGGAATATTTTTGTTTTTTTTTGCGACTTTCTCGAGGGTTATTTTTTAAAATAACTCATTTAGCTGTGAATCTTCAGTAAAAAATATTGTTAATATATTATATTAGAATAATGGGTTATATTGCACCGCAGGTTCATATTCGAATTCTGGCTGTTCGATGGAGGAATATAATGGTTACAACTTGGTCTTGCGTTGGTATTTATTAGATGTTCCTGGTGTGTTCTTGCTTTTTTACGGAGTGACAAAAAACAAAGGTTCGATCTCGAGCCGCGAGCCGTCACTCAGCGTGAAGTGGTCGCAGCGTGCTTAATCGATACTTCCGTCGGCGGTGAGCGCACGTTTTCCATTTATTCCGTGCAGCAACCGTTTAGCGTGATTTTGATATTTTTAAAGAGCAGCAAACGAGTGTTGCAATTATTTGCAAAAAAAAACCGTTACCGTTGTTCTTTTTATAGAATATGTGGGACCCGACTTCAACATAAATTCTTGAAATCGAAATATTTTGCCTATAACTTTTGCGTATAAATGATGATTGATTGTGAGTAGCCTGTTGAATGTCGGGTGGCTCGTATGTTTGTTACAATAACGTTTATCTTATTAAATCTTTATTTTCACGATCTATTTAGTTCTAAGGTAGGAATTTATGGTCATATAGGTACCTACGTCTTAAAATGCCATACCAAGTAAAACAGCCCCACACAGTTATCAGTCGCGCCGCTTACGACCACTCCATGTACTCATTGTTCTAGTTATTTCCGAGCATGTTAACTGAAAGAAGGCTTACGTGCGTGAATTAATAAGCATGGTCGCAGATGAGGTGGGGCGAGGGAGGCAGGGGTAGGATGTGATTAGTGAGGGTTCGCGCGGATTAGTTTCAACATTGGATAGCTCGGATGTATCCATTTGTAACTACGAGTAGCAACTCTAATCAGAATTATTTCTAAAGTAAATACTCGTATTAATAAAATGTAATATAGCTATGTTAGTTGGGTCTGTTATGGCCTAACATCGCTATCAAAAAACTGTAGATCTGTCTGATTTTATAATATTATTCTTTCTTCTATGAGTTAATTAAAACACTTTTTTTTTTTCATTTTTATAATAAGTACCTAAAGTCCGCATTTAATCTCCGAATTATTTATTACTTTTTAAGTTGCTTTACATTATTGCGCAACTTACCATTTCAGAGCGTAGGACATTCGGTAGGCGGTGACACTTTGCTCAGTGTTTACTCATGTCACTATCATAAAAGTAATCTAATATTGAGGGAGAATAATCATAAAACGATTGCAAAGTTAACGTTAGAGTTACAAGCTTAATTCAAGTTCATAATTCGACGCGGTCGGCATAAACGAAACATGTAATTGAAGTTATGAAATAAATAATACAATAATGTTCTACTGGCAGGAAACGTAATAACTTTCTAACGGACTGTTCCGAGTAATACTAGCATTAACGATGTGTATATAGTTTGAAACATATCCGCGTCAGCCGGAGGGTAAAGTGCAGGCTGTCAGCAGTGCGGCTGCACGGCGGCTGCACGGCGGCTGCACGGCGGCTGCACGGCGGCTGCACGGCGGCTGCACGGCGGCTGCAGGTGTTGGAGGAGCTCGAGCGGTTCCTATACTGTTTTCAATTTAAGATACACTTCTCTTATTCTTAGCGTGCCTAGGCTTGTCGGCGGCCTACTTACTACCTCCTGCATTCGTATTTTCCGAGAAGAAATGAGACAATTGTGTCCTTCAACCTATATTTATGGTAAAGATAGGTTGAAGTTTCTTATACAATATTACTGGTCATTGAATAAGTAGAATAATAAATTAGTAATAATTACGGAATTTCGACAATATCTATTATTATTATAATTGAAAGTATGAGATAGAATTTGGCATTAACTTTTAAAATGTTTTATTTTTACATAGTTTAATTATGCAAAGTGAGAATAATCATTACATAAGCCGAAAAGAAGTTTATAACTAAAAAGTTCTTCAAAACTCCAAAACTAGCAAACAAGGGCAAGATGTCACTGTTTATAATCAGAATACCATTCCTTCAAGAACTTCAGAATGTATATATTATTTATCTTTTAATTTATTTAGCTCAACAGAAAAGTTTCTCGACATAGGAATATGATTACTTTACAACTTACCTTATATAATATAGGTATCTTTAAGATACTGCTCAAGACGGGTATCATATTTTCATCTAAGTGTAATATTATCTTCCTCATAATGTATGTGTAACAAGTTATCTGACGTTGTTTAATTAAAAAACCAATACAACAAAGTAGCAGAAGGAATAAACTGCAATGGATTGTTATTACTTTATCATTATTAATTTAACTTATTACACAGTTAATTACTAAAACAATGTTTCAGATGCCAGCACAGGGAAAATCCCCTGTTTCAAGACTTGTACACTTGTATACGAGTACGTTCGAATTGGAAGTCAACAAACTTGATATTGTTTTGGGCGGCCTGCCTTCAAGGTTCATTATAATTCGGGTTATATGGTAGTACGTCTTGCTAGTGACAGTTTGTTGATAAGAGTATCAAGAACACCCGAATTGTATGCGGGGGTGCGGGGGTGCGGGGCAGATAAGCGGCGGTTATGGCTGCGCTGAGCGCGGGCCGGGGGGACGGCAAGGGGTGTAGTGGGTGCTCTTGGTTTTATTAATGTATCTTAATCCCATTTTTATATATTCTTGCATATATAAATATTTTAATATAGGAATAATTCAAAACATATTGGTTACTGTTTTATTTTTCTTAATTTTCATAAAAGTTACAATGTACTCATAGTTATACATATATATATATATTAAGTAAACTATTTAAGCATTGTTTGAGTGGGAGTATCTTCAAAAGCTTCCTGTTTAAACATCTCGAACAGTTCAGCCCTCAACTCGTCCTAAATAAATAGAAGTTTATGAACCAACAGACGCCGCGGCTGAGGCTCGGCTGACGAGCAACCGCGCGCCGTCGGCAGCTACTCGTAGGCATTCACGAGTTGCAGTTAGTTGCTGTCATCACTTTCCTACGTATCCCAACCCTTCCACTTCAATCGCTTCACGACTTTACAACCTTTTGTCGTGAATCTGACATGTGAAGTAGATGTATTGACTTCATCTTTGGTTTACTTTATTTACATATTATCTAGGCACATTAATGTGTATTCGTTAATGTATCATTGTATAATTAAACTTATAACATAGTAGAGGTCTCGTAGCGCGGCGAAGCACAATTTGTGTTTCGGACTCAAATATTTTTATTTAGTTTTTTCTGTACTCGGTCTTTGTTTGTGTACCTAATCTTTGTATGTGTCCATGACAAAAACGGCACAGGAAATTCTAGTGTCAAACCGTGAGTGTGAAGTATTATTTAATAAATTAAAATACTAAATTTTGTGAAAAAAATCGTCTACCGTTGTCTACCATATAAAGTTTAACAATGTCCAATCTAACACTTCTCCACACGCGCATTATGCTTAAAAATGGGTTACAAAGTTTCTCTTCGCATATTACTAACTTCGTATATTACAATTATAAAGATATTGTTCGGTGTTAAACATTTTCCGTAATGTTTTTGTCCAGCTATATTGGTGCTGGCAACAGAGGACCCGTCGCCGCCGCCTCGCCGTTTGCCGTGTAACAGCTGATGCGCTTTGTAGTCTCCGCTACGCCGTGAGCTGTGTTCGAGAACTCTGCGTTGTGAACGGAACAACCAGTTATTTTTTCAAACAGTAACAGCAAGCTTCAATCTTTACATAAACTCAAAAGGCTCCATCAGAAAAAGTGTAAATTATTTTTGAGCGAGAATTTTGGTATTGGCCCGAAGCAAATCTTAAATTTTTCTTTCCGTTTTGTCTCATTATAGGTACCAAGAATAAAATTTTTACATCAATAAGAACCATAGATCACATTATTTGAAGCATCATTTCATTTGGTCATGATTAAAATTTATTATGTTGAAATGATACTCACAAAGTAATATGAGTACGTGCAGTAAAATAGTGAAGTGCAGATTGCAGAATTACGCGAGAAAATAAAAGAAGTGGGCAGCTGAAATATTGCTGCATTTTGAGTAATCAAATTACGCTGGCAGCTAAAAGCCCTGCTTCAATGAAAGCGTGGACGGGGCGGGGCTATGGAACGCGTGAATTTTTCGCCCGTTCATCGCGTTAGTAACGGTAGATGCACAAAAATTCATAACATGTAGGGGATGGCTTCAGTTGATTCTGTTAGTGCATTTCTTTGATGAAGTGGTCAGTAAAGTTATACAGTAAGTGGATACTTGGATTGTGAAATGTGAACATGTAAAATTACATTATTATTTTCCGTACTAATTTTCTCCACGCTGTGTCTGTTTGTTGGGATCAATATGAACAACGTAAACAAAGTCCCAGTTATTACTGACACAATACAAAACTATTTGAACGCAAGCAACCGCAAACAGAGCGGCGTCAAACAGGTCCTAAGCAAATACAAGTTTGCGAAGCTACCGAGTAGATACCCTCGAGGCTCTGGGTAACCTCCTCTGACAGTTATACGAGTACACGGTCACCTCGGCAACTTATCATCTTGAGTCGGCTTGCATATCCACTTCTACAGTGTGCAAGATATTATGGTCACTTAACAGTTGAACTTATTTTATAAGTCATATTATAAAATCTTATTACTTATAAATATAAAGTTTAAATTTTTTTAATTTTTTGCAATTTATAACAATCAGTAGGGATCGTAGCACTCACCATCGGTATACAAATTTTGTTAGTGTAACTACCTCATATAATTGGAAGGTTTATTTCACTAGCGTAAAATGTTTACTACGAGAAGATTAGGTGGTACGAGTAGGTAACAAAACAATGTATCAGAAACAGGCGATGAAACTTTAGTCTGCAACTACAAGCTGCAAGCTTGCCGCGGGCCGACTTCCGAAACAAACGCGATTGACGCGATGAGATACGAGTGGTGCCGAGCTCCAGCTACGAACGCGCAGTTATCTGTCTTGTATCGAGGCAACAGCTGCAATTGTCTCATAGGTTAGCACAACGATAAACATTAAATTAATGTCGTAAGAGGATATTTGGGAGAATTTTAAGTTGAGGAAAATTCTTTTCCACATCTTTGTATCAGAAACACAGTACCACCAGGATATATCTTTGGAGTTTTTTAAAATGACAAGTAATAGGAAGTAAATTTCTTGAGTAACTAAATAGGTACTCAAGAAAAATTTAGAGCGTTTAAATAAACGCTCTACATTTTTTTATTAAACTGCTATCTTATTATGATAATATAACCGATTGGCCAACTTGCGACTAAAAAAGCAATGCTTACTGAAGACTGAAGCGCTGACCGGGCGCGCCGATCTGCCTAGAAACATAAAAAATCTCGCCGTAACATTTTCATAATTCACAGGAGACGCACTGAACCGGAAAGTGAACACAAATTGCGTCAAATATCAGCCGCCACGTCCTATATTACACAGGCAAAGGATCATTATATTTTAGCCAAAAACAATAGGGCGGGGCGTGACGTTGCCCATAGCCGTTGAATTAACGTGAAATGTCACCGAGTGGTAATTCTGCGACTTTCTTGAAGTCCTCTCGCTCGCTCGATGCCTACTACTGCCTAGACTCTACACTAACTTTAGTGACGTTAAACTAGAATAGACTAAGTGTAATCTCTAGACTTTAGAGAAATAGTTCGCCTAAATGCATCCAGGTATGAGTATAATAATCGTGTTGCAATTCTGGCCGAGCGCACGCCGCGCTCCTTGTCTCCTAATACTTACACAATTAGCTAAACAATCTAACAAATGCACTGAGTGCTATGTTAAATAACTTTCATGCGCATTGCAACATAAATACATTGCCAATACAATACAATGATTTATAAAATATTCTGCATTGTGAAGTTTACAACAAAGCTTTGTTGAATAAGTTAGCTTCTTTTAGTAAACCAATAATTTATAGGTACCTACTACCATCTATTTCAACATTTATATTTAAACATAACTGTTGATTAATCACAAGTAATCTTGTGATTAACCAGCGGCCTCATTAGAAACAGCTTACAGGTGTGAATTTTGATAAATAAGTATTAAAGCCAACGAGGGATTGGGTTAGGTGATTTTAGCATAACGTGAAACAGATACTTGTAGGTAGGTATATAATTATCATATCAATGTAAACATACTATGCTTACGGTGGTAGACCTGGTACAGTTCGTCCTCGTCCGTTACCTGTGACTCGTCGGCGGAGCTGACTAAGCAAATTCTCATTTTATTTTATAAGCTCAATTTTAATAGCATATATCCAGTGAATGGAAAATTATTTGATCGGCGTTTAAAGTTATCAAATCTGAGCGCTCTGCGTCGCTTTGCTTAATAGCTTGGAACGTACGACTATGGCGGGAAACGATCGCCGAAAATTTCATGACCTGCCGAGTCGTGATGCGCCCCCTCGTGGCTTAACTGACGGTTGTAGGTACTCGTAAACGCTACAGATTCACTTTTAAAAGTTATGACGAAAAAAATAAAATCAAAGTGTTTCGATAATGGCTGTGCAATTGAACTGTTTGTTACTTGAGGGCAGACGGTTTTAAAGTTTTTTGTTTGCAAGCACTTTGGGCGTAATCTCGTATGATAGGAAAACAAAAATCGAATATGTCCGAGCCTGGAAAGCTGACTTGGAACGACAAGCTTATGGAGCTTTTAAAAACATCTGCCTCGTGTAATCGTGGCCTGTGTGTTTGTAATTTACTTCTCGTGAAGTCTAGGTAAGCTATCGAATTGTCCAAGGAATAGCCCAATCCATCTTTCACGAGTTCCTCTTCTTCGGTAAGTAGGTGAGGTCTTAAGTAGAAGTGTAGCAGCGGCGCGGCTGCTAAAAGCATCACATGTGTGCGTAAAGAAAATTTCAATAACATATCAAATAAACGAGTGAGTTTCAACCCAGTTTTCTAAAACTTCCTTATAATTAGAGTCGGTATTTTTGTTGATTGGGTGGATCCGCTGTTTGTAATAACGCCTAATGAGATCCCTAACGCAGGGAATTAAATGAAATTACTCAATTCTGGCAAAATATACGGCTCAATCATTGTAGGGTTGCGAGCATTATGTGTTTAGAAAGAATGAAAGTTCTGTATAGCCCCGGCACGGTCGCCCAGCTCGGATAATAGCCATAACGGGATTGTAGCTGAATTTACTAACTCCGCGCTTCCGGTATCACTCTTCTTATCTTGTGTCTCTACTTTTTCAGAAAATTATGTATAATATGAAATAATGTAATAAGTAATATGAAATAATTTCGTTTCAAAATTTTAATAATCACAAAATTAGCGAAAAGTAAAACGAAGACAACATCAGTATTAAAAACTCGAATAACGAACATCGTTGGATTTCTGCACCTTTATTAAAGCGTGAAATTTCTCATTTCGGGGCCTCGTCAGGACGGGTGGCGCGACTCCGAATTAACGAAATATTAATGTTTTTGCTCGACAAGAGAAAATGAGTCACGGAGTGGTTTTTTGGCGGGAAATATTCCGAAAGCACTAAATTGTTGGCTTTAATTACGCGGCGCAGCGGCCGCCGCCGCGACACATTTTTATACTCGGATGCGCCCGTGAATATTACCCGACTTGTAGTTTTGCTGAGCTTTGACGTTTCTGAATTATAATATATTTATTATAGTTTCTAAACTTCTTTTATTTCACATTCATTTGTTTTATTCTTAAGTTGTATTTTTAAGTTATTTTCCAGTGGCTTGAAAAATAATAAAATTAACAGTTAAGTTAAGTAACATAGAATCAGAAGCTAATATTTTTACTACCAATGAATTATGTTTTTCGCTACCAATCGCGTTGTATTTTTCTCAGGTAAATAAATGGATTTCCTTGCGGATAAACGGCGGCAACGGCGCACTTCTCACTGACACGTATCTCGTGATTACATTACGCTCTTCTTGATTATGTGAAGGCAGTCCACCGCACGTCACACTGTATTACGCTGCCTAGATCCGTAAATAATGTAGAAGGGCCATAAATAACTAAATTAATTGATGGCTGTTGAGGATGGCATAAGCATAATATGATTTTGACTTCTAC
>DWQL01000920.1:0-12920 GCA_018231265.1 Noctuana haematospila | reverse complement strand
CCTCAGGCAGGACACGAGCCTGCTTGAGGTTGGATGTAGATGTCCATGGGCGGCAGCGACCACTTAACACCAGGTGCCCTGCATGCTCGTCTGCTACATCATAAAATAAAAATAAAAAAAAGGAATATGCATTAGTTATATTACATTAAACAACTTCAATAATAGGACAACCTCCTATTTTTTCAATTCATCTATGTCATATAAAGGGAAGTGACTGCATGGTATTCACATAGGATAACCGATTACAGCTTCCAAACAAATATATTACAGAAACTTTCTTATTACTTACTTTATTATGTACTTTCTTTAAGTGTTTATATGCTGTGTTGTCACATTAAAAAATTCTTTTGTTAAATATTATGTATTTTATTATTTATGTACCTAAGTAGGTTCCTATTAACTATTTTTGTTTAAATTTGATACCAGTTTTTTAATAATACTATTTGGGTTAACATCACTAAGTACCTAATGGAAATGTTTCAAATGCTTCAAATTTCAAGATACATAATATAAAACATTTTTTTTCTTTTATTTAGTCAGTTGTGGATCATGCGGAGAGATTTTAAGCAACATTGAGAAGTTATTGGTAGGTTTTTTGCATTTACATGTAAAACTTTATAATAAATAAATTATTATTGCTGTTACTAATTAATTACTGATAGACGTAAGCGCAATGTTTGATATCGTTTTATTATTTTTTTATCTACTTGTTACCAACAGCTATGGTTATGTCGATCTAAACGAAATTCTTGTTCTAAATACGTACCCACGCGAGTGAAGGACGGACGTAGCCAGACATTCCGAGTACCTAGGCTAGGTAAGGCTAGTTCAAGGCATTTACCTATATATGTCAACAATCAAATGTTGTGCCGAGCTAAAGATTTACTCGAACATGCGAACTTATTTTGTATAGCGGGTAATTTTTAGTCGTTAAGTAAACATTTTTGGTAAGAAAACAGTGTTAATTGAAACAATGTATTATTATTATTAATTAATTCTAATAGCAGTTAATATACTGATCCGCTATTCGAACGGTCCCGGGGTCGATTCTTTCCCAGCACGGTAGACACACTTTTTTTATTTATTTATAAATGATACTATATATATATATATAAAACTGAAGAGTTTGTTTCGTTTGTTTGAACGCGCTAAGCTCTGGAACTTCAAGTTGGATTTGAAAAATTCTTTTTGTATATGATCTTAGCTACATTTCTGAGGAAGGTTGTAGGCTAATCGAGCATTACGTTACAATTCTTAAGGCGGGTGAAACCGCAGGGCACAGCTAGTGTTTCTATAAATGATGAATTTAGATTTCTGTTCCCGGTCTGTACGTTACTTTGAACACTGCTTTAAGGCTTTAAGTGGTATTCGTGCATAGTTCCGGCGAGTATCCATGCAAGGCCACGCGACCAGTTATCGTGTCTGCTTGTCTTATACAATTAGAACTTCTAATTTAGAACCCGTGTTTGATTATGTACAGCGTTTGGCATTGCGGTTGGTGTCCCGTGCCATCGTCATTGCTGCAAGATGCTTTAAGGTGTGTTTGGGTATGGTTCTTAGCTGTCTTCAAGTCTTGTTCGCGTTAGAGCAGCGTGGAACCTTGTTACAGCATTCCCCATTCATCATTTTAATTTCTGCTTGGCTGGTAATCGAACCGAGGACCCTTATAGTACCTATACACTATTACAATATACCTACTTTTGTTTAAAACTTTTAGTTTTGTAAAATTTAAATTGAAAACACTACTAATAACAATTACAAAATAATTCTAAGTGACATCGTAAGCGGTAATAGTGAAATGTTGCTTAATTAAGTATGATCAACTATTTAAGTATTTACATTGTGCAAGAGGCAGTAATTGGATTAGAATGCCTCTGAACATTACATTAACGTTAAAACTGCGATTGGGCAACGGAAATCGTAGTCGCCTTGTAAGCCTGCCTCAGTTTATTGCTATCCATAAATATTTGAATTTATTATATATATTCACGCTAATTGCACGATACACAACACACAAGTAATTATAATCGCTTTTTCCCGCGACTTCGTTCGCAAATCCAAATGTCTACTCTTGCCTAGTCTATTATTCCTATTAATTAGTCTAAGAACTGCACAGACTTGCTTCATGGCGGGTCATGAGGGCAGCGGTGGTTGCTCGGGCGAATTTTACAAATCTTCGAATAATAATTTATTGGTAAATAACAAAATTTTGTTTCATGAGCTTTCCAATTCCAGGGTTTTTTGCACCATTGAAACATCGTATATTTTTACGGTCTTCTCACTCCCGTTTCCGTCCTGTCGAAAATATGCAAGCAGAACAATTCTTGAAACCCTTATACATAGTAGGTATTCAGGTAACCAGAAAGGATTTCCGTCTCGAATTAATAGTTTCCTTAAATCATGCTCACTAGGCAAATTGCAACCGACATTTATTACCAAATTCAAAATTACCTTGTTCCTTCATTTGCTACAGCACCACACACACAGCACACCTCAACTAGTTTTTGCCACTGACATCCTGGTGCTGCCAAGCGATTTTTAATCGAATAAACGTCAATTTGGCAATACGAAAATCCGGCCGTTTAATTCTGCATTACTGCTCAAATTCGCTTGCCAATTTTCTATCGGCCAAGTTTGTTGATCTGGCGATTTCGCCTCAGGCTAGCGGTTTTATTTTTTCGTACAAGTTTTGTTGCTGAAGTTGCACATTCGAAGCGAAGACTAATGATCGTGGAATCACGGTCGAGTGCGGCGGTGTCGCAACATTACACCTGAGCGTGTGTCAGGAAGCGCATAGAAAATGCGGCGCGCTCTGCCTATCCGGCGAATTACTGCAACCGTCCCTGAAGGTTCGCGGCTAATTAAAATGCCTAATCGCAATGCGTTGTTCCGTTGAAAGTAACGAGGTCCGAGTTGCGGAGAGTCCCTCGTTGTGTGGCCTCCGGCTGATGTAGCAATCACACCGCTTCAACGCTGGAATTTTAACATTCCAGCTGTGTGAGCTTTGTTTGGATTTTCCATTATTTACGCTCTTTTGTAATAGTCGTAATGCTTCCAGTGCAACGCAGTGCATTCCAACAATAACATTTTCTGGTCTTCATCGATATGATATGATGGGCTTACCGAAACGAGTGATAAATTGTCGCGTGATAGTCTACCGTAACCTCGACTTATTAAAATGTTCTTCACCAACAAAGCATTTAATTGATGCACACGACTAGAAAGCTGTCCTGTCACCGGGTATACTCCGTAGACTTCGCGGCTGACTATTGAAAGAACAATTCTCTTCAACAAATGGCTGCGTTGCCGCTTAAAACAGTAGAGGGAACGTCTTTTTCAAGTAAAGAAAGATTAATAAGTTGCAGTACATTGTTCCTCGTCCCTTTGTGGCGGAACAATCGTTGCGACCTCGTTCCGCGATGAGTAATGAGTCAATTTACTGTTTTTAAACTCACGGAATTGCTCTAAATTGAGTTTGCCGATTTGTCGGTTTTGCTTTTTGCATTGTTGCGGCGCCGTGACTACTTGTTGTTTAATGTTTATTTGGAAGAAAACGTTGCTGTCCACGGAGCTGAGACACGGAAAAGACGACAGGAAATTCCCATATTATTATGTCGGTACACTCTTTTAGTACGGAAAATGAACATGCCATTTGCCATCGCTATTTGAGTTGCATATGCTGCTATGAGCTTTCACAATTTTTGTTTTAATCTTGAATCGTTTCCTATATTATAAAGTAGGATCGTAAGGGATCGTAAGGTTATCAAATCCAAATGACGCTTCCCTTCGCAATAGCGACTTTCCATTCCAAGGTGCAACTGCAGGTACAAAAGAATGAAACCTGTAAGGCCAGGGATCGTTGTGGTGCACTAATACAGCGCTGGCACTCTCGTTGCCGCGGAGCAGCATAGCGCGCATTGCTACGATCCGGTTTTCGTTGTTGACAACTTAGGCCGTTCCTGTACTGGGCATTTTCCGGCAGCTTTTGTCCCGCGATGTGGTTTCAATTTCGGGTTGATGATATTGCGGTGTGTTATGAGCATGTAACGAACTAAGTATTTAAATAGTTATGTTATATAGAACCAAATTAAATGATTTTTGTAAGGTTTTGAAACACTTGATGTATTTTGGGTAAAACTCGAAATTCGCAAATATTTTCAGTCTCTTTTATTAATAAAAGAGACTGAAACTAATTAGCGTTCATAATATCAAAACGTCAATTTGAAAGTGAACGAATAACTATTAATAATCAATTTACGCACAACAGATAAAATATTACTGAACTGCTGTAATAAATTGTTCTCAAAAGATACCCTTATATGAGACACCACAATGCTCCAGGTAGTGAGATAGAGGTGTTCTACAGCAAACTTTTTCTGAAATTGACTAAACTGCTAGAACTGATCGCTAAACCTCTAAATAAGTTCATTTTTAACATTGTAATAAATAATATAGCCAACATTTGAGCGTAGCATCTTCCTAGTACAAACTCTGCCTTATCGCTTCGACGGCCCTAGGTTATAGCTATCCGGGAGACATAACATTACGCTTAGAAATGTATGTAATAGCCGTACACGTTCCATAATTCTCCACTGTACTGTATAACTTACGTTATTGTGTATTGGTTTATTCATTTTTGTACCTAACTTATAATGTAAATAGATTGCGTACGAAATGTTTGTATTATTTGATGTTGATTCTGAGAATTCTTTAGCGGTTCGCAAGGTCGAGTGTTCTGATCGCTGATTCGGAACGTTTGAACCGTGTCGTTTTAGTGTACTGTTAAACATATTGAAAGACTCGTTTACTATATAAATTGTTTTCAATATGATCACAATGCCTTTGCGTATACATAGTATTTTGGTCGACCTAAAAAATTGTACGGAACAAATCGCTTTTTACCGGCCATTCTACTGATTGTTTTTATCCGTTTCTGTAAAAGTACTATGTAGCAATAGGTTATAGTCTTAGCCCCGACACTAAGGATATTAGTTGTTTTGTCCTGTTTATCAATCAATATGCTTTATCATGTCACAATAATCAGCCTATCGCTATTAATGTCGTTCTTATACGAGTCAGACGTCAAATACTTGACAGGCATTTTCCTCGACTTTGTCTCGTCTCTTGCTCCGCGTGAAAGACTTATAGGCACAGAACATGTGTATTAAAATATTTATCACTTCATTTGCAGATCTCCAAAAGGTCAGGTGTAATGAACCTTCCATTAGTTGATCCAGCGATCGATCACTTTCCAAACGGCGATTACAACACACTGCCAAAGGTTTGGACCGCTATCAGCGTGTACCGAATGTACCGATAAATCAAACCGCACGCTTCCTGCGATTAACTATAATGACGATCCATCTGCAATTATTCCATTTCGTAACGCCATTATTAAGTACATATGGCTGATCTGAAAAGTGTACACAACTCGTAGCAATTGCTAACATGAAATTAATATAATAATAGACAGATAACTCGCTTGTGCTTTGGATTTCGTCTGTGTGGAATTGCAATTTTCGGACGACCCGCGTGGCGTAGTGGTTCATACGCCAGTCCACTATTCGAAGGGTCCCGGGTTCGTCCCAGGCGGGGCAAAAATTTAAATGAATGAATTTAAATTTCTATTCTCGGCTTGTAATTGTCTTTGTGCGTGTCTATGCATCCACGACACAGGGAATCGTTATTTTATTTTATTTGTTAATTTTGAACATTCCCGTGCAAATACTTTTCAGTAAGAGAAATGTTTGCTTAAAGACACGCTGGTCTTTACGGTACCGTACTATAAACATTACTTCTACTCGTATCAATCTTATTATTTTGACGGTTGCTATTTCTATCAAGTAGGTCACAGCTAGTAGGTACCTATTGGCAAAATACATCCTAACAATTAATCATTCCTAGCTTTCGTTTCGACCGGCAATACCAGTTTGTGATCTATGACATCGCTATCGGATTCCAGATTTGTATGTTGGTCGATTTTCACTGTGATACTGCAGTTGGTAGTTTAGCGTTTTTATTAGCTATAATAATATGTGTATAGATATTTCTAGTATGTATAGATAATTTAATTAGGTACAGGTGAACTCCAAAATAAGAATTTTGAAGTCCGTAATAAATTATTTCTTACATTTGGGCTATGAAGACTGTTTAAATTTTTTCTTTATCCAATTTTTTGTTTTAACTAAGTGCTCTTCGAAACTATCATATAAATAAATAATTTTATAACTTAATTTTGATTTATTTTAATCACATAATAATAATAATATGTTATTTATTTATTTATTATTTATTTATTTAGTTATGTGCGACTCTGATGACTCGTTTGTAAATGTTCAATTGTTCATCTTCAAAAATTCATCTTTTATGATCTTGTTGTCGGCCTTCAGTACAAAATATTCTTGATTGTTAATAAAATTTTACTTGTAAATTGACTGTGAGTCGTATCGATTGTCAATCATACTAATTTGAAACCAGTATTGTGTCCGATTACAATAAAAATACCAACGTAGTAGCGGATAGCTCGCGTAGCCAATGAAATTGTAACGACCTCGGAAATAATCCGGCGATCATTCTGTTGGCGAAAGCAATGCGGAGCGGATTTCGCGTTGATAATGTTATAATAAATCTGATTCTCGTACCGGTAATACCGGTCGACCTTCCCAGGGTACCGGTGGTTAGGCTTTGATTCTATAATTTGATTAAAAATGACCCGCGTGGTGTAGTGGTTCGAATGGCCCCGGGTTCGATCCCCGGCGGGGCACAAATTTGAATGATGAATTTGAATTTCTGTCCTCGGTCTGGGTGTTTGTGTATTTGTCTTTGTGCGTGTCCATGGCACCCACACGACACAGGGAATCCCTTGGTGTGGGACTGTAAAAAAAAGAGAGAAGAGGAAAGATGTTGATGTCTTATCTATGCTTATAAGCAAGGAAATAAAAGGTGCTAGGGACAAATATAGTACATAATTATGTCCGGAGTTAAAGCTTTTAATTTTTTTTTCCATCATTGCAAATGTAACTATATACTTTTAAAACTCTTCGTTTTCTAAAACTTATATCTAAATTTGAGGCTGATCACACTAGTCATAAGCGAATACTAACGTACAGTAGGTAGTCAGTAGTAGTCACAACAAACCAGCCGTTTCTGTAAAACCGCAATGTCGTCATCTCTACGCACACTGCATGCATAAGGGCTTACTCACTCAAGGATGCGCAAGGTCTTCTAAGCAATCTGCGAGATTCATATAATAACATCTCTACCATCGATAAAATATACCTGTTACGACCGTCCGGTGTGATTGCGAACCGGCTCCTGTAACTTGCGTACGCGAAATTGAACTTTTTGTGGATAGAATTAGTATACTATTTCCGGTTGCGTGGGTGAAGGTACGTGTGCGTGGGTCTCAGGTATTTTAATGGGCAGGCGGCCGGTCTACACGAACATGTTATTTAGCCGCTGCTAGTATGGACGATCCGTTCGAGGTTCGATTGTCGGAACACGGTCAAAAAAATTAACATCATTCCACCAACCATCGTTCTTACTTTAACATTACGATTAAAGTTAATTTTCCAATGCCTTCCAGTAACAAGATTATAGCTCCACATAAAAACGATGCCAAGTATTCAATTATAATCAAATTTGGGCTGCCAGACGTAGAAATGGATTCATCGATCGACGTCGGAGCCGTGGTTTCGATCCGGCTCGAAGGACCAGTGATTTAATTTGTAATTCTCTTTGTAGAAGAATGTTTTATATGTACAAATAAAGAAAATTGGATTACGCGTTTACATTTTTCCTTGTATTACTAGTTAAAGAAATGCTTCTCTTTGAGAAAAGACGAATAACCTTAACTAGTAAAAACAAAACAAGTTTTCATATATATATATCTAAGATTAACAGCAAACAAGCTATCTATACTTTGCGTATATTCTCTACTAGGGTACTCGCATGCCAATCCACGATTCTTGTTTGAAAACGCAAACAGCGTAAGCTGTGAGCTTTCTATTTTATTGGCTTTTTGACTTCTACCTTGTCTTGTATAGTTGTTATTTAAGTAATTGACTCTGTCCTTCGTTGGACTGTATGAATTAAGTTGATTTGTCTGGTTTTTTATTGACGTCCATTCCTTTTGGAGATTTTCAAGCCGTTTATAATAGCATAAACGATTATGTCCTAAAACGGGTAATTAAACTATACAAACTTTAGAGCTGAATCTCAGCCGCGTCGCAAATTCGATTAGTTAGATCTACTTTTCAAATTTACTGACGAATTTTGGGAATAAAAGGTGTCTACGGACCTTACGTTACGTTACCTACATGTTCGGTGGCATGATGGCCGCATTCTAATTTACTACTTATTTTAGTTACAAGTATTTCTGAATCAGTTCAAAAATACTAGAAACTCTGATGTAATCATATTAATTTCCACAATCGCGAATATGTTAACGCTATTGTAATTTTTTGATCTGTTGACTTTCCAACGTACACTACAGACAGACGTACCACGCGTGCGTGTAATTTTAATTTAATTTTAACCCTAATGTATCACTGTTTTGTAACTTATTTGCGAGTAGTTCGGCTTCGCTCGGCTTGCTGCGTACGCGCATCCTCTGCGCACTAGTTCTTTACGTTTTATCACTTTAAGTATAAGTTCGGTAGTTTTCGGTATTATTAAATATTAAGTCGGGTCGTTAAATTATACGATTTCTAGTGTTGTGTGTAATATGCGAAAAGTGAATCAGTTTATTAATGTATAGGTAGTGGTTGTTTTTATAGGTAGTTGTTTAATTAAGAAGGTTGGTAATAATGTTTTTATTTGGCAGTTAAAATTGAATAAAAAAGTTTTATTTAATATTTAAATATTTTTGCAATTTTATTATTCATTAAAAAAATGGAAAACAATTCTGTACGGAATGCAATACAATTAGAATATGCTGAGTCAGATTCAGTATGGGATTAACAACAATTAGATAGTCGGTGAAAAATTTATAGCAATCGGCAAAACAACTGTCAAAGCACTTAGTTCATAAAACAAGCACGTGGTCGGTATATTCGAAGGTTATTTCAAAAAATAAAAACCGTAAAAATGTACTATTGCCAATTAAGCTAAGGTGGTAACGCGCGCATTGTAGCAATGTCAACACTCAACACCCACGGTTGTGTAATACGTCACTTGCCTCACAATTCGACATAAAAGATTGCTTTCTAAACGCGATGGAAAACAATGCGTAATAACCCCGAGCTGATGATGACTCGTAAACACGAAATCGAGGTAACGTTACAAAACTCGGGTGTCCAACAATTTGAGCCGTTGTCACTTCAATTTAATGCGCCTAAATGATGAGAGTCTCTTAAACAACGTTCCTAACCGGTGTCGAACGATAAACAATTTTCGAACTAGTGTGTCTGTCTGGTGGCATACAAAACAGTAATATTTACTAAGCTGACCTGTTTTTTTTATTTTCTTAAAAAAGCGTTTTATTAATTTTTAAATATGTAGTACAAATTTTTTTCTCCATGTTTTCATGCAAGTAGTAAAAATAGTTGTAGTAGTATGACCACTATGACCATATTAATGTATTGACAATCTCCGTAATTTTTATACTATCAGTAAAAATTTTGCGAGCCGGTATTTGGCTATCTCTATTTTCTCTATCAACTCTTGCTGACATGTCTTTAGGTACTTTACACAAAAAAAATTTAAAGTCAAGAAACCCCCCATGGATATCTCTGCCTACGCAGACGACAAAATAATTGAAACAAATTCCAATTGATCAAAATCCATCGTGGATTCCTGACACTCTCCATAAAGAAGTACAGACGCAACAACACTCTGACCTGGTAATTGGAATTATTTATTCATTGTAAGGCATTTATTTTCAAACAGTTATTGGAAGTCAAATTAATCCTATTCTTCTATTTCAAAAAGAAAGAAATAGAGAAAACTTTAAAACAAACAAAAGTACTGTTTTGAATACACAATGCAGCTTAAGAAGACTCAGATGGTTTTTCAAATTGAAAGGAATGTTACACAAAAAAAACTACGGCTGACGTTCAGATGATAATAATCCATCAAGAACAGTTGTAACGTTACCTCAACTGTTAGCATTCAAAGCATTACAGACGTCGCGTGTCCCCGAGCAATGACCATTGGAGTCGTGTCGACATTGCAAAGTGTAATACCCGCCGCGGCTGGACCAATCGACTTTGCTGCCAGGGTTGTCGTTTGTGCTTAACTATTAAATATACATTTTTTTGGGGTTTAGGATATTTCCGCTGGCTTTTTTTCTCCTGGCCTACCTTAGCCAACAGGGCACCTAAAGCTGATGTATTATTTAACGTTCATCGAGTGTATGCAAATACCTTATGATGAATAAATTTTTTTTTATTTTTTATTGGTCTAAGTTGTGGTTTTTCCAAGCATCAAACCAGATAATTATTGCGCGTATCGTGAGGCTTGTCGCTATTAGGTACTTACTCCATCTTAACAATTTGATATAACTATTGGCATCTTTTTGGACAAATTGTTCTTTAAATATATTTAATTTCATATGTATCCAATAGGTCTAATATTTAGTAATATCTTTCTACAGTATTTTTCGAGGATTACGTCACGAAGTGGTTAATTTAAATGTGTCGAACTATGGAATAGTGGTATGGTGGTATGGTATTATGGTATGTAGCAGTGACAACCCTAACCGTCCATCTGCGCGAGACGTGTATTAATCATCTGGTTGTTTAGAAAATTAGGAAAATACCGGACGCGCGAAACAGTTCCCTCGACTGTTATTCCGGCTTAACGAATTGTAGGTATTCTGAAACAGACCGCCATTATTATCTGTGTTAATGATACTTTGTTTCTGACTCATGTGTATAGCTCGTATTTACATCTCATTATATATTAGACATCTTGTGACCGCCAACTTGAACTTGACTTGCTTGCTGTAGGCTAAATTCTGATCATATTTATTTGTGAGGAGACCCGTGCCCAAAATTGAGACGGCAAGGCGCAAGGGATTGATGATGAAAACTTTGAAAAGTCATCTTGCCAATAAATAACCCCCTATAAAGATTAAAAGTGAATGAACATTTATTCAAATATTATTTATTTATTTATCTTATTGTCTAAATAATGTCAGAATGTGTGTACACAACCCGGATAGGGCACGGCAAGGGTGATATTAATTGGTTCAACAGTAAATTTAATAACTTACCTAATTTATACATTCAATATTTGTTGTCTAAACAAAAAGATGAATTTTAACTTCATTAATTTATATGACGATTTTTAAGTAACTTTAAATAAATCTGAATCTTACTGCAGTAGTACATGTCCGTGATAATAAATATTCTAGTCTCCTTTATTATTCTTTTTCTTTGAATCCTCGTAATACCTAATCTATTATTTCCGCATTGAATAACAAAATTTATTAGTCTCGAATTCTAAAACTTATTTTGAAAGTGAATCTGAATACGATATGACTGCATTTACCTATTAAACAAGTTCGTTGTTATTATGTCTCATTCATAAATATTTATGTTTCTCAAGTTATTTGAAAGCTAATCTTCCTAACGGAGGCATTTGAATTCTATTAATTTTAATTTGCGATTTGCTCGTGATGTGACCTCGTCCGCGTTTAGAAAAAATTACCTCAACGAATTCTTAAAGCATTTTTATCGGATAAAAAGTTTGCTGTAAATTCTGTGACTCTGTGTATGATTTTTTATGTGAATTGAGTAACAAACGAGCGTGGCAGGTACATGGTTGCAACCCATGTACATATCCCATAAGTGATACGCTGTTGAATCTCTTCATATGCCTAACAATGCAATTGCCTTGTTACGTCTGAAATCGCCGTGGACATCAGAAGTAAATAGTAACTCATCGACCGAATGGAAGAGCCTTAATCTTTTCATTTAAGGAAAAAATATCTGTCAGTTTTCTTCAAATTGAATCGAGAAATTGAGGCGAGACTATAACAACTGAAATTATACCATGGAATAAAAACATGGCATTTCCCCGTAACCAGTATTGCTCATATCTTGAAATTTATCTGCGTATCTTTCACAAACTTCACGCTGAAGTGATACGAACGGCCATTTGTTTTAAGGCGCATTTCACTTGGCACCCTCGTGCAGTTCAGGTGTTCCGTACCTGTATTCGTGACGAGGGTAGTCCAAGGTCGGTATTTGTAGGGATCCGACAGATGCCCGCCCTACTGCCGCCGGCTTTACGTAATGACGGGGATTTCGCTGTCCCACTATTAACAAATACAAATGCAAATAATACAAATAATCTTTATTTCGTCACCTTCCGAGACCGGGATGAGGTCAGAAGGTCGTCTTTAATGTCAGTTGGAACTTAGCGAAGTTGAAACAGGAAACGTTTAAAGTCTAATTCTAGCTGAGCGTCCCTCTGAAATAAATGTTGGAGTCATTACTGTGTAACCGTGAATATTTTTTGCTTTTCACTATCTCTATCTAACTAAAGTTCTATCAAATAATATATATGTGTATATATATGTCTATATGTGTATTTAGATTATATTTGTGTACAAAATTCAGTGTTGATAAAATATGTAATAATTGAAGTCATCATCAATACAGTCTATAACAGGTTGATGGGCCACCAACCCGTGATATAGATAACAAACCGGGGAGGGTCCCTAGAGCATAATGTGTAAATGTGCAATGTGCTAACGTCACATAGAGCTTAATGTGAACACGAATGAGCAACTTCGCTTACTCCGTCCTCTGTATATTCAAAACCATTTTCATTCATTATTAAAGACATTTACATACACATACCGAGAATTAAGATCGTATTCGTATTAAGGTCGTTTTGACGACCCGTGTGGTGTAGTGGTTACCACGCCAGTCCACCATTCGAAGGGTCCCGGGTTCGATCCCCGGCGGGGC
>DWQL01000919.1:0-12920 GCA_018231265.1 Noctuana haematospila | reverse complement strand
ACTGGCTGTTATGTTCGTCGATTGACAGAATACATTCCTGCTTACCGATCAAAATAGCTGAACTGTAGAATGTAGCCTAATGACTTATTGTACTAGCTGCACTAGCTCAGGCGCCCGAGTGTGCTATTACAATCGTCTTGTAATTGAGTTGCAATTGTCTGTCACTCTTATCTTAATATTTGATTATGACAATTATGATTTACGTTTCGCAAATATACCTTTGTCCTTCAAAATAGATATCTTCTTATGGTAAATATACTCACTATATTATAGGGTAGATACTAAAGATATTATACGTTTTGTTCTTTATTAAATTAACTACGAGTAACAAACTGAACACAATGAGAGTCAAAATCAATAACAACCATTGACCTTTATCGTTGATACAAATAAGAGTTTGCATTAACAATATACAATCCACATCTGTTCATTGCAATTAATTGACACACAAAACAACTGTTCGTTCGTGGCCTTTATTACGTTGTGTCACGGTTCACAATTGAACAGACGAAAAGAGCAAACAAATGGAACAATCGATATTGTCAATACATCTGCGAAATGCTTACAAATATGAAAAACGTATGACGAATATATTTCATAATATGTCGATAACAATAGGGCTGCCACAACTGCACCCAAATTAATAAAGATTAGTCTAGTGACAACCAAAATGATAGGGTTATGATGAGGAAATTTAGATCTAATCGCTATATATTGAAGGTTGATGGAAAGTGAAGAAATAATTTGGTTTGGTTAGACATTTTGATGAACGATCATATGTCAGCGCGCGGGTGACGTTGAATATTCGTCAATCATGTCTGGATGTTGTGGTGCGAATTATGTCGAAAGGAGACAAAATCAATATTGTAAATATTGAGTGTATTAGAGCGGTCGATCAGTCTTGGTGATTTATTATCCTTATTCCGATACTATCTGTATTGTTTAAAGAAAATAACTATCCATATTGGAATGACCAATATTGGATGCGATAATGTCTTCTTTGAACGCAACCTATAATATATAACAAATAATAATAATGATAATAATAAGCATAATTTATTTATGGACGGACGGATGGGACGGTCTATACATATTGTATAGACAATTTAATGGACGCGTTTCACGCAAAAACACCGTAAGTCAAATTCACGCGTTTTCAGTAAAATGTAGTTTTAATGTTGCCATTGGCGCTGTTGACTTTGGAAATATTCTTTTTACGTATGATAGTTAAAATTAGGTAATTTTTTTTGCCAAGTAATGTATTTTTACTACCATGATTGTCCTTGACCTCAATTAATAACCCTTTCATTTTATGCATTTTCATTTGAAAGTACAAAATGGAGAATGACTTCGTGATATGTTTAATGAATTTGTTTGAGAATTTATGAATTAAATTTACATGAGTGCATGAGTGTCAGGTTTATCACTGTGTCACATAAAATTAAAAGTTTTCATACCCATTTCATAAAACTCTGTATGCCACAGAGCAATGAGCAAATCCCATGTGTAGTCTTTTTAAGCTAAATTTAAAAGGTATAAGCACGAAATGTCGTCATAGGTTAAAGGAAAGGAATATTTATGGAATCCGTTGCTTTTAAAAGTGATAATTATAAATATTCTCTGTTCACCCCAATTCGATTAGCTTCAGCAAAGCAAATGCATGCGCAAGTGACAAAGCCTTTATTAAAGGGCTCGTCAAGGAACCCTGCGACTAAAACCGAATCGAACTTATTATAATATAAATCGAAAATTCCCCATGACTGACGGCCGTATATTCACGCCGGCAATTAAAAGGGGTGGGGGAGGGTGGACCTGTCATCCATCATGGCGGATTACTGGGGACACTATTATTATTAGCAGCCGCCGATAACCGGCTTAATCCGGTTTTTGTTCGGCAATTTTCGATAGTTCACGGCTGTTGTTCGTAGTCGTGGACCGCTACTGGACCGCTTTTGATTAGGTATATTGTTTTTGAACACGATGCAACATTTGCATTTACATTCCTATATGCACTGGAATCGATTTAGTTCTGAAACACTATTTAAAGAATTTTTCCGGAATAGTTTAGAAATAGCCTGTCATTTTATTGTAGACAAGTTTCATAATTAATTTGGAAGTATAATTTACAAGACACATTATCATATTTTTGGGCTACCATATGCTGGTATTCTTGGATCTGAAGATCGTATCTACCTTTGTTCACATCACACAGACGTTCATACACAGTAAAATATTTTTCTGTATTCCCATCGACTCGTCCATCACACTCAAGAATGCAAATGAGATAAAATTGAGTGTTTTATTTAATCTCGGTCTTTCCTCATCAGACTCTCGGCCGCCTGATGCGACGCTCAGATTAAACATTTCATTATTCGACCAATCTTTCATAACGAGGCACACAACAGAATTCGCTTCCTATCTTTTTCCTTATATTTTTATCTTTTATTTTTATTTTCCACGATTCGTATGTTTCTGTTTTTTAAAATCTATCGAACTTATTTTATCTGAGAGTAGGTACGGTTTATTGCTCCAAGTACCTAGCGGGTTTTTTTATAAAATTTATTTAGTATACCTATATTAATAATACAGACACATTCATCAATATACATGGACGCACAGACACACATAGATTTTGTAGATGATAGAACCTGTGAATGATTTGGTGTTAATTAATTTATAATAAGCACATAATTAAGAAAAACTTATTCCTTATAAATAAGACATCACAAACTAATACTGAACATAAAATTTAATATCCAAGAACATTTTCAGAAGATAATTACGTAAAAACAAAAGAAACAGCGCCCATGCCGCAAATTCTTAAGTTGAGAAAACAAAAAGGAGGAATTTTGAAGAAGCAAGGAATTTTTCTTGGCTTGCAGCTTGATTCTCTTAATTGCAAGCCACGCTTGTAACTATTTAAGTCCCGACTGCGGTCTCGGTACTCGGCCGGGGTCATTATTCTAAGTTTAATCGTCGTAAATAAACAATTATCCCGTCGGAGGCAAGCCCGTGCTTGAGAGCATGAATATCACTTAAGATGACTTGAGACACGCGGCCTTTTCTTTCTCTTACTTCGTTTAGTTCTAACCCTGCTTTATTTCATGAGTACTTAAAAAGATTTATCTTCCTACACAAACCTATTCATATTTATATGTATTCTATGTCATTATTACATTTCTATAGTGATGCTTGTTGGTCATACAATTGATCGAATGTATATTTCAGGAAAAAAAATTAAACTTTAGTTTAAAACAGGCCCAAAATGAGTCGTTCAATCCCTGTGGCACCGCCCATGAGCTACATGCTACATTTACAAAGAAAGCGCTACTGAATTCGCGGACCAGTATAGTCAAAATTTAGAACCAGATTAGTAGGGCTGCAGTAATGTTTTATAACATAAATATTGTAGAATTTGCAGCTCGTAGTATTCGGTACACGGACAGTTGTGCACCCAATTTCGCAAGGCTTCAACTTCGGTCATTATTTGCTAAGCGTGTGCCTCGGCGGGTAAGCTAGAAACATTTAAATACAGACCATTTTGTCTTGAATTTAAAGTAGCAGCAAATCCGTTTAATATTACGACTTGCTCATTCTGTGTTGGTTGTTTTGTCTGTGTTTTTTTACTGTTTATCAAAAACTTTAGTTGCGGTCTTAATTTAAAGTGGGTTAGCCACAACTACAGAATTAATTTGATTTCAATATTCGTCACACTTAAAATTCATATATTTTTTAAAAATTGTAAATAGCTAAATTAATTAAATGAACTATATTCACCATGCTTCATGGCTGGTTGTAAGAGTTGCAGTGGTACTATTTTCGAAATACAAAATGCAATAACTGATGTGTAAATTAAAAAAAATGGTACTTTATTGTTTTATTGTTAAAACAGTAGGAAAAATATTTGGAATGTTAATTGTTTTATTGTATTTTTAAGCGGTGACATTAAATAACGATTTTTATAATTTTGCCGTGACATAGTTTAAATAAATAAGGGTCCACGTTCAAACATTCATTATATCGGACACAGAGACATAATTCCTTTCACTTTGTATGTAAACAGTCCCTGTCAGGGATTCTTACAAAATGGTTTTCTTAATTAGAGAATCCAACGAAAGGCAAGGGGCTTAAGAGACACGAGTTCAGTCCATTTGTTCCTTTGAGCATTAGCAAGACGTGGATATCACGGAACATCTCATTTTGTGTCTCAGCGCCTGGCCTTCGAGGATTATACTCTGTGGTACAATGAAGCGTTCTACGGGTAAACGACTTCATTAGATTTTTTGTTCACTAAAATTTAAAATAATTTTTTATGTTTATGCAGATTTTTCTCTGTCTATATCAATATTTGGTTACAGGCTAATCAGTTTATGCTTTTAACATGTTAAGAAAAAATATATTGTGACAAATGAAAATTCAGAGCTTTTCTCATTTTCAATTCTGATAAATAACATAAAGAACATAACAAGAAAGGGTATAAAGTGTTTTAACCATTTATTATCCAATCTAAACTTCCTTATCTTTATAAAACTATTTACTTTCGTGCTATATTCGTTTTGTGTTAAGGAACTTGCATTGACTTCGTAAATAATATTAATCTTGGTCTACGCTAAATTTCTATACTCATGTCGCAATAACAATAATTAGTGCTCTAAGACGCTCCAATTTAGTATGAATTCAACGTAAATGTTCCTTAAAATGTAATATCAAAAAGACCCATTCGTCACAGATAATACAAATCCGTTTATGTTTTATCAGAGCGTGCGTAGCGGTTCATTTTTTAAGCCGCAAAAAGGGCGAGACGGCAGATTATTCACCCGCAAATTTCGGGGTAGGGAATTATTCACCCGTATTAAGGCAAGAAAGTCTTAGGAACGCTGCTCCAAGGACAGCAAGACAAACGATGTCGCGGCGCTCTCGTGCTATATGTGCCAGATGGGACTAACGCGAGTATTCACTTAGGCGGCTTTTTACCCTTGTTTATAATAGATGTTAAATACCGCGTTAACAGTGAGACTAAAGTTCATACATTTTAATGGCGGTCGTAAACTATAATCTGATCACTCTCTTCTCTCTTCTCTTCTTCTAGTAGAAGATTCGTGCCCAGCCGTGGGATATCATGTAACGAAAATTTACGCCAAACTTCACAATACTCCACCAACGTTGCATTACGACTCATAAAACCGCCATCATTATATTGTTCAGCTTTTATTTCAGTTAGAAAATAACCATTCTACCGCACGACGGCTCTTTGAGCTCGGTTCACACTTGAGCGGCCTTTATCTCTTTGCGTGTTGAATATAATAGTTTTCTATTCTAAATTCACTACAGTTTTAATTACAGTACGCATTTGTATAGCGACGAGAGGGGAGCCGACGTTGCCTCCTTGATTTACCACATTCTCGCCCGGGAAAATTATTCCCTCGTCCTGATTTACTACTCACGCATTTTTACCTGCATTATTAACTACGCGTTATGGAATTTAAGCTTTATGTCCGAGATGTAGAGTCTCCTTTCTCTCGCACGGTGATGTGTGTAGCTTGATTCAGTAATTCCATACGGCATATCGTTAATTTGTTGGAGATACCGCGTGGGTCGCGTGCTTTGTCCCGTTCTTTATTTTTCAACAAACGCTACGCTATAGTGCTACTCGTGTAGCGACTCGTAGAGAGGCTGTATGATGCTACACTCACTACAATGCTACAATACCGCTACATGTTCTCGGACGGAACGGTTTCGTTAGGCTATTCGCGCTACGATGGTTGACAATGTACGTTTCAAATGCATTGTACTTTAGAAATAAACTGGGTAATTTTACTATAAGAAAAAAAAAGATTTCTATATAATATACATAGAGTATAAAACAACAACAACAGAAAATTTTAATCGACCACACATTATGTTTTGTACATCTTATAGAAATAATAACTAAAATTATGTTTAGCCTAGATTAGCATAATGTGAAAAATAATTCAATCACTCAATGGTGAATGATACCAGCCAAATCAAATATAGCTCATCGCACAAGTGACAGCACAATGTGAATTACTATAATTAATATTAAATATTTACGATTGAACATTTATACGTTTAAATTCTTTCATTGAGTGAAATACGTTATCCATATCCACCATCCAAGTAAAGTCTACAAAGATATAAAGCCGGTGTCAGATGAGTATTTGCATAAAAAGCGCGATTTCGCTCCACCGACCGGTTAATGCGAAGTGTGAAACGCCTGAAAGTTATAAAATTCCCCGCAAAAACCGCATGCCAATTTGATTCTAACTGTGTATTTAGAAGAGGTGGTTTTTCCGTGAGCTGTCAAATTGAAAACGCGTAAACGTCGCGGCCGAGGGTACCGGAGGCTAGGATCTTTAGAGAAAAACGTATTTTACGGCTCCGTGAGCTTGAAGAATCCGCCAGCGGGTTATTTGCTTCAGCGTTCCAGGATTTTGAATAAATAGCGCTCCTCAAGCATTTTACGCTTAAAGCGATTATTCTATAAAGGTCGCACTTCGTACAATACCCTAAATACAAATAAATGCAGCCATACAAAAGTCTTGAATAGGTGTTAAGTCGAAGCAGAATAAGGGGCTCACTTTTTCATATAATGGACTTTACGTTCTAAAATAGAAATACCCTTTCTTTAAAAAGTTGTTTTTTTAAATGATTGAATTGCGTCGCTTTAATGAGGTGGCGAAGTGTACAAGAGAAAAATAGAAAGATTTGTGATTACTAACTTACATTTAGCAAACTTTATAAATTATACACTGTAACACCTATTTCAATATCTAAATGTATTTCTTGTGTTGATGTGTGTAGGTCATTGAACTCCGCCTAAACTAATGTAGCGATATTGATAGATTTCTTTGTATGTGTTTGAGTCGATCTCTGAAGACTCCGAACATAGACTATGACTTTCGTTTAAAATAAAAAATGAGCAAATCGGTTAGATAGAACTGCCGGACGAACTTGTAATGGGGATTTTGTTTTTTTATATGGTCGTATATGTAATCATTTGTACCTAATAACTGTTTAAATATATTCGTGGATGAAGCGTCGCGTGTAAGCCACTAACCGATGCTAAGTGCCGTTTTATTGCAGTTTGTGAACAACGCGCCGCGCCTCGTACAGTGGTTAAATTTATTTGCATATAGTGTGGCTGCGGTAGGCGATAGATAAATGACAATTAATACGTCGTTTAATCACTGGTCACTAATTTAAAACGGTACATTCACAGTATATTTGAGTTTATTCAAATACATTCAGAAATACACTTCAATACAGATCTTTTGGCCGATTCGAACATGTATAGTCTTGGTGTGCTTTCATAGCACTTACAATATAAGGAATCCTACTGTAGGTCAAGAATTTAAAGGTTAATTTAAAGGTAAAAGGTCATATGAAACATTCACTTATATAATAATATGTATGCTTAAGCTTGCGACTTCTTTAGATAAACAGGCGGCGAGGTGTCTGCCCGCGATCGATCCCCACTCCCGTGGGCTGCAAGGAGACAGCCAATTAGTTTTGGAAAATGTACTGCAATTTTGTACTGTTTACCATAAAATCGTGTGTTTTTGATCTAGAGTTTTATTAAGCAGCTTTTTTATAGAATAGGGTCTTTCACACGTACGTTAAAAAACCTGGAGATATCGAAACAAAGTTATTATTTTACATTGATATAAGATAAAACTTTACAGTACAACTTTAAGAATTCTTAAAGGGTTTTTAATATTATCTTTCAAAAGGGTAAATAATTTAATCAAAGCCCTTAATATCATAATAGTAATTAAGTTCCGTCTCACCGACAAACGTATTTTTCTATATTTTACTATACTTAATATGCTAAACATCTGATTAGTTAAGTTCATAACAATACCACAAAACAGAATTTCAAATAGGATTTTAAATACTTTCACCACAAAAGGCTGTGGCGACGATAGTGCAAACAACTATATTCGTCACTATACGTCGGAGCTTTCGTAGCACATTCTCCGGCGTAGCACAATAGCTCCGTAGCGGGCAGTGTAGCGTCGTGGCCACAATATGTGAATGCTAGCAAAAGGCCCTGACTTCCATTGGACTAAAGCCAGAAGCTCCGAGAAGACCGGACGCGATCGCTCCTTGAAATATCGAATATCGAATCGAATAACTGAACAATCTTGAATGGACCGTCGTTTCCTTTTGGGTTTCCTGTGAAACTTTTTCATATCTCATCAATAGGCTCATTTTCTTACGGTTTCATTTATTTCATAGCACTAAGGAAAACAATCAACTTTAAAGACCCATAATAAATGGGGGTTCCTGAGGGAATCGAGTCGCATCTTATTTTATTTACCAAATTTTTATTTTATTTTATGAACAGTCAAGCCAATAAAATCTAAATTTTCACATTGGAAAACAGTCGTGTACTTTTAGGACGATTGTATTCAACTCCAATTTCCATTACGAAGTCAAAGACGGATTCCGTCACACGTAATATTCATGTTCGCGAACAGAAATCTTTGTGCTTTGAAGTAAGTAAAGAATTTCGCAGCGCTTGCAGCGCTGTAAAGTAGGTTAGAGCCTTCATAAATAGTAGCGACGCATATGCTTGTTTCCCAAACCATGTTTTATTGCTTATGGTGGTCGATTCTCATTTATACACTTGTTCCCCTTAATGCGATCAACGATAGTTTACTAATTAGCTTTACTTGTACTCGCAGCTGTACCTCTCTCTCCCTCTAACAGACTGTATCAATTCAATGATGTACATGGGTCGGTGAAATTGAACTCTGAAAACCGAAATATTTATGTAAAAAATTTGATCCAAAAAAGAACCAGAAGCATGGCGAATTTAATGCTTAAAGCTTTCTCTGCTAGTTGACCATAGGGCACTACTAAGGTACTGTAAATGGTAAAACCTTAGTTCAACCGATCGCTTCAAATTGTTCGCGTAACCATATAACAGTAATCAAATTGAAAGGCATTTTGTTTAAGTCCTCTGAAGTATAAATTCGTCCTCCTTCGTCATTCTCCTCCTCCGATCTTATTTCTCAGTCACTTTTAATGTTTAGTTTTTAGTCGTGGGTGCAGCACGAGTTCAGTGCTGGCACTAGTGGTCGATTCTCATTTATTATTCACGTCGGAATTTATTTGCCGGCGAGGCGGTGCGCGTGTCTCCGCTCGGTATTGCAGTAGCCACTTTATTCCCATGTGTAGTTTTACTTCGTTTGTTTTTTATTAAACATTTTAATCAATGTGTACGAGACAATGATTGGTGTACCAAGCGATGGAATTCATTCGTACTTTACGTAAATTTCATACGAGTATAAATCACTTTCAACCCGTTATAAGCCACTCAAAAAGTGAAGTAAGATTCAAAATTTACTTTACCATATAGTATATTTATAAAAATTCCTAACCAGGGCCGGCAGTCTCGACATTACATACCGACGGAATTCGGTCGGTAACTCGTAACAATAGCTTTTTAGCGAATTTTGGTAGTTTCGACAGTCTAAAGTAACGACTCAGTAACCTTAACTAACTAAACGCAACGCAACCATTTATTGAAGTAGGTACACCTAAAATAGAGCACACAGAATAAAATGGTTAGAACATTTCTAAACTAAATTTGCATAAACGTTTAGGAATCGAAACTTCGATGCTGTGAGACCAAATTGCGGCACTTCGTATGATAACGACATGCAAGTCAATTACTATTCAAAATAATTCGTCTAAGCGACGTATAAGACATTCTCTCTAATAACAAAGGAGTGCCATTCCCATACTTGCACTAGGCGCGACTCGATGCATTCAAATTTAGTATCTGGCCACTAGAATATAAGGTATGGATTACAGTCTTCCGAAACAAGGAACACATCGTCTTTCCTTACTTATAGGAGGCGGCAAAGCCTTCATTAAGCAAGTGTAAAGCGAAATTGACGCTCACAGTGTCAGGGGTACCTCAGGGCGCGTATCTAGGTACACTGATGTATATGTATAAATGTATATGACATAGTCGTTATAATTTCCGCCTTGTATTTTATAAGTCACTAATGATAGCCTTTTTGTAGTACCGAGACGGGCATTAAAGTCATGCCGGGGCATTGTTATTGGAAATTGAAAATGCCAGTTCCCCGTTCAATATTTCAATGCTTAAGTAGTTTGTTTGCGAGCAGCCAGGCTTTGTTTCGTTTTCAAATGAAGCTGCGCCAAGTTTTGTAATGTTTCAAGACTTGCTTTCGATTGCTCTTCTCTTTCGAGTAGTGTAGCTTTTCTTTTCTTTGGGATCGTGTTTGTTTTTAGTTGGAGTGGTTGCTTCGTCGGAAAACCTTTAACGCGGCTAGTTATACCGGCTTACGAAATGAACAAGCTGTTAATAACTTAAAGGGTTGAAATAATATTTTGACGACGTTTCAAACACTTTTTTATTTAATACCTTTAAAATTTGTACTTACATAATTGAATAAGGTAGTTTAAAGGTAACGTAACTAGATTAAAATTTCATATAACGACAAGATAAGGATTAATTCTAAATATTAAAAAAACATTTATTATTTAATTGTTATTTAGATATTATTTAATTTATTTTTATTATATTTTTTTATTGTTTTAAATTTTATTTAAAAATGAATTCAAAATAGCATAATGACGATGATGTTTATTACGTGACGTCGTTGTCTATAAATGCTCTAGCACTTACCAAGAAATTGTTGGGCGTTATATTATAATGTGGAATATTTTTGTGTTAAGAGTGGTGGCGACCTTTATAAATGAATAAATAAATAACAGTTCTGTGACTTTCACGAAATAAAATGGTCATTGAACTCCACGACTAGACGGTTCGAAATCCTCAGCAGACATGTCGGTCAGCCGGCAATCTTCACTTTGCTAAAAATGTTAATCTTTGCAAAAGCAATCAATCAGCTTGCACTCTCACCGCTTTACGGGGACACCACACGAATATCTAATTTTGTTTGTTACAGCCCTGTTCTCCCTTTACCCCCTTGCAACCCCCTTCGAGCCCCAAGGCTACGGCGCAGGCGTCGAACACCCTAAATCCTAGCGGACGTTTTGATGGATCACCCTTAATGACAAGCACTGAAGGGGACGTAGGGACGAATGTTATCGGGTTACGTTATCGATAAACTTCAATGTCGATAGTATAGGAAATTGACTCGATAACATCTAATTGAATGTTTGGTACGCTAGAAAAAATCTAGTGTGACTTGTTATCGATACGTCGATACTAATGATGATAACTTTTGCATTAATTTTTTATATCTAAGCAATAACATTACGAGTATAATATGTAGTATTATAAGTGGTTGTTGTGTCGTTGAATTTTTTATATATTTTAGACTTTACAAGGAAATTTTATATAATATCCTTATATAATTCCAATCTCGCCTACAACCTAATCGTAACATAAAATTGCCTTGAAAGATCGTAAGAATAATTTAAATTTGAGAAATTGAGGTCATGTTATTTGCATTATATTTAGCCCTACATTACACTGTGCTCTAATTATACGAAAGTTTACTATTAACAATCAAATTATAAGTAGAAAAAAAAACTAAAACATTTATTTTGTTCATCGTCACATTCGTCACTCCGAAGAAGTAACATATTATTATCTTGGCTAATTTAATATAGACGATATTACGTTGCATTGTTAAAACAAAATATCAAAATCGATATTTCTAGCTGTCCATCCCTACTCCGCATACGGCGTACATGAGCAGCACTCGCTACAATTGTATTAGACATTAGCGAGGCCGCTCGGCTCCCATCGCCGCACTTTAAGCCCCGAGGAATAAACGTTCGTCGTTTCATATTTTTGTAAGTATTACTTAACGCGCCAAAATCTGTTGAGTGCTGTAAAAATTCACAATGCATAAGCGTCTTAATCTAGATTCAGTTCAACGTCATAATTTCACAGTAAAAGAATTGTAGACAATCACAAGAAGGTGCAATGACTTTGAGTGTAGAAATTGGACGGTGAACATTTGAGCCACTCATAGCCTATTTCTTACCTGAAACATCGGGATTATTTCCAGCAAAAGAAAGATTGGTCAGAATAAATCTACATACTGAAAACAAAGTCACAAAACACCAAGAAAAAATTGATAGTAAATTACACCAGAACAGCAGTAACGAATTAAATATTAAAGTGCAATCACAAAATTATCTTCGACACAACGCTATGCATGCAAGAGTACCTTTTATTACATCTACTCATAATGGACTCAGTCACGAAACGGCAGCTACAATTGAAAAAATTACTAAAGCAATTACTTTATATCGATTGAATGAAACCTAATATTCCTTTTTGTTGTTTCACAATGACTCGTAGCTTAAACGATTGTCGTCCTTATACTTGAAATAATAAAGGCTATGTCAAATCAAACACTAAGTGTGAGTTCCTGATTGATGTTGCGGGAGGTCGCAGTGCCTTGGGACTCGACTGTATCCCTCTGAATCTGTTTGACTTGCACGAATCTTGCAGAGATTAATCGAGTTTGAAAGACAAATCAAATTTGTCTGACGTGGTGTGGGACTATAGACAATAAAGACAGATATTCCTTGAATGTTGACAAATTTATTGGGTTTTCTTAATTTGTCAAGGTAATGTTGCTCTCTTTGAAGCCTTTATTCCTCTTTTACACGATATTTTGCTGTCAGAAAATACAAAAATCATGTGACACAGCCTACACTAGATTCCGTGTGTCGTGGGTAGCATGCACACACACAAAGACAATTCCACAAACACCCAGACCGTTAAATCTAAATCAATCATTTGAATTTCTGCCCCGCCGGAAACCGAACCCAAGACCCTTTGAATGGCGGACCAGCATGATAACCACTACACCACACGTGTCGTCAATTAATAAGATTATGAAATTGAAGACAAAACAATGTCACATATGTTCACG
>DWQL01000918.1:0-12922 GCA_018231265.1 Noctuana haematospila | reverse complement strand
TCCCGGGTTCGATCCCCGGCGGGGCAGAAATTTAAATGATGAATTTAGATTTCTGTTACCGGTCTGGGTGTTTGTGTGTTTGTCTTTGTGTGTGTCCAATGTGTCCATGGCACCCACGACACAGGGAATCCTAGGGTGGGGCTGTGAGTGTGAAGCGTTATTTATTTATTTTATTTATTTTCTACAATGAATTATTGTCAAGTGAGGATACTAGCCACCTGATTATTGGGCAACCTAGCCTAGCTCAGGCTTAGAAAAGGAACAATCTTACCAATATTACTCGAACAAGCTAAACTAATTTGTAGTCGTAAACGTTTGTAGTGTTTAAGTTAGAAACAAAATAGTTTTTGGCCGACTTCAAAAAAGAAGAAGAAGGTTCTTAAATCCTCAGTATATAGCTTTTTTGTATGTTTCAAGCTCTATAACTCTTACAATTTCTTAATTGATTTTGATTCTCTTCAAGGATCAAGTTGAATCGTACATTTCGTCATTTTGAAAATCTAGCGGATTCTATTTATTAAGTTACAAATTAATTATTAATTTTCTTTAATCAATATTTAAAATGGCAGGCAATATTTCTGACAGATGTAGCTTATGAAGAATATTTAAATTTCATAACTCTATCGTCTCCCCCGAGATTAGTTTCTTGGTACGTGATATATTATTGGGTTAGTAATAACGTGTTATCAACATTAATTTTCTCGGTATACGAAAGAAATGAGTAAATTCTTGGCTTAGCATTGTGAGCCGTCAGCTCAAAAGCAAAAAATTGTTATAAGAAGCTTATCGAAGGATTAAACCGCTTAGCACAGTTCTTTACTTGCGCCTTATCCACTTAAAGATTTTTATTTTAGCTCGAATATAAAGTATTTATTATGGAAAAAATCCATTTCTTCTGTTTAGAGACTTAATAAAAATAAGATTATTAAAAGGAAAATAGGTCGCTACCTGTCCCTTGTGAAAAATTATTGTATAAAAACAAAATCAAATATTTTTTTCATTATAATATATGTGTATATTTGTGGGTATAAATATGTTAAAACTATGATGTTTAAATAGGTATAAATAAAGAAATGAAAAACGTATCGTTTGAAGCGTAACATCAGCGCGGCGGGGATGTCTACTTAAAAATAGTCGTGCCATTTTTAATGCATGAATGTTATCGTATGACCTGTCTATAGGTAATATATCATTGAGTTAAAAGGTATAAATATCACACATCTTTATTACTTGGGCCCAATAAATATATATTTGTATCGTATGTGTATCTCTATCACATCACAAAAGCCTCAATCGAGTCACAAATCATTACTTAGGCCGTGCGAGGCACGTATTTACGTTCAATCACTCATCCACTATTCAAGAGAACATCCGGCGAACCTGAAACACAAGCCTCAAGTAAATTACGGAGCCTACTCGATCACCCGCACGTCAAAGACATAGTTGAAAAGCCAGCTCTACACTGAATTTATGAGATACCGTGATACAGAGCTATCTCGTAGATGGCTAAATAATATGTACATTTATGAAACTTGCTATTAGTTTTACTGAAGATTTTATTAGTTATTATTAGTTAACGTAGCCTATCATAGATTTAAATCAATGAATATGACTAGCTATCATATAAGCTAGTCATCATTTTTGCTTGTCAATAGAAGCGCGCATAGCCCCGCTGGTAGTGTAGATACCAAGCGATCTCACTGTTAAGCAACGTCCGGCGTTGCCGGTATTCGGATGCGCCATCGCTAGTGACAAAATTTCAATTCGCGAATCAAAATTTCGCGTTTCCGTGCTTCGGAGGGCACGTTAAGCCGTCGGTCCCGGTTGTTATTGAAAGATAACAGTCGGTAAACCTAGTCGAAGGCCCTTGGGTTGGCCACTAACCCGTATCTCCACCGCATTGGAGCAGCGTGGTAGAGTATGCTCTAGGCGTTCGCCGGTTGTGGGGAAAGACCAATGCCTAGCAGTGGGACATAAAAAGGTTAAAGGCACAGAATATAAGATGTTAAGGCAAGAGACAAGTGGTGACAGCGGCGTGTTGTGTGCATGCACTGAATAGACTGGTAACATAATTTAAAACGTCAGATGTATTAAGTGCCATATCTATTGATTTAAATCTATCTAGCCACACATGAAATAGCCACGTAACACTTACATACATTATTTACAATAAATTAACTAAACTGAATTAAATCAAAATATTTTTTTTTAAATCGCATTATTTTTGGACAATTTTTAATACATCAATACAAATTGAACTTTCAAAGGCTGATGGATGAAAGCAGTCATGTTTTCAGAAAGTTATATTTTCTTATAAACTTGCCAAAAGTTTGCCAAAGCTTTGTTCTAAAAGACAGAAACATAACCCGTAACTGGAAACATAAATACCCGTAACTGGGCTCAAAATGCTCAAGAATTGCTTAAGTCTTCTTTTACTAACACAAGAATAAATGAAAGTACATCTCTTAATAACCAAGCGCCTTGAAGATGTTTAAATGATAGCTCACTCTGCATTAAACTGGGAATTTAATATTTACAGAGTCAAAGGCGCTGGAAGTTTTGCACTATTTATGAGAAATAGTGCTTACTAAGTAACTAGAAATCATCATCAGCTGAAAGCGAATATTTGTGAATACTAATTAATAGTCATTTTTGGAACGTCCGACATAGGTTTGCCACTAACCCGTATCTCCACCAATCCGCATCGGTGCAGCGCGGTGGAGTATGCTCCAGGCCTTCCGTGGTTGTGGGAAAAGACCGTGCCCAGCAGTGGGACATAAAAAAGGTTGAAAGCAAGTCATTTTTGGACTTTACATGGCTTTGAAAATCTTAATGAAGGACTCTCAGGCATGCAGGTTATATCACGATGATTTCTTGCACAGAATGCGTTATTTGACATTACTCATAATTAATTCTAAAAGATTATTTATACTTAAGATTAGAGTTTTTTATTGTTAACTTTTAATTTCATTTACATTATTAAATAAATTATATTTTATTGCCTTTGAATCGATAAAAAATCCGTCATTTAATTCGTAAACTTATGACGTCATAATGTGTATTGGTCATACAAAATGTATGAAGAAGTCGTATTTTGACAGCTCATTAAAAGTATCTTACTTGACTTTCTTGTCAAATACCATGGGGTATTTTGATATGCACATAATTTAAAGAAAACTAACAAACAGAGCGAGCGGAATTGAACCTTTACCCACCGTAACGAAAGCCCTAAATTCCACCACTAGGCTATCAACGCCCTACTAAGTAAACTAAGTAACGATCACTAATAAAAACAGACCTCATACATAAATAGAACTTCTTCCAATAAACAACTAAATAATAAATAAATAACGCTTCACGCGTACGTATTTAAATTTAATAGTAACATAGATTTTCGATGAAGGTAAATAGCGGAACCAGTATTCCCAACAAGAAGAGAAAATTTTCATCCATCATATATTCTCATAGCCCACCGTAAAGCAAGTCTTATAGCAAGTACTTGTGTTTCGGTTGCTGCCGGACACACTGTATTTGAGGCGGCCACCTAAGTCCTAAGTCCTCATGAGTATCACTTTCACGTTTGATCTCAGATAAGACTTCTCTCCTATCTGAGGTTGGACGTGGATGTCCATGGGTTGCAATGAAGTAATCATTGTAACATCAAGTGACCTGCATGCTCGTTTGCTACTCATAAACGATGAAAAAAAATCACTATAACTTCAAACTGAGTAAATAAAAAAAAACACGTGGCGATTAGGAATATTTACTTTTATGATCAGGAATTAATAATTTTATAATACCGCCTAATAGTTCCACTTTATAAATAAATAAGTAATAATAAATAACGCTTCACACTCACCGCCCCACACTAGGATTCCCTGTGTCGTGGGTGCCATGGACACATACAAAGACAAATGCACAAACACCCAGACCGGGAACAGAAATCTAAATTCATCATTTAAATTTCTGCCCCGCCGGGGATCAAACCCGGGACCCTACGAATGGTGGACTGGCGTGGTAACCACTACACCACACGGGTCGTCATTTTATGAAGAGGTCGTTAAAACTTTTTAGCCTTCATGCGTTTGACAAGCCGTTGGAAAACCACCATGAACATAATATTCTTCACTTCCTTAGTTCCACTGCAAGTTGATTCGTCAAATAATGTTAGGATGTAAATTTTTCAAATAATTAGGCACCTACCTTTTCTATAGCGACGATGTTCCCTTTCGAATCAAACAGCTCAATACCGTTTAATCCAATCAAATATTTATCGCCCCAATTGCTATATAACTTTAGTTCTAGCAGTCTTCCTTCTGGCAGTTCTGGTATAATAAATTCGCTTTTCACTCTCTTCTCTTGCACACTCTTAGTTGGCACAGAAATCAAAGATGTTGGTTTTTTGGATGAACTTATTTTCATAGGCATCTTTTGACCAAGGTTCGTGGAAACTTCTTTTGAGAGCAACGCACGACCACCATTTATGTCTTGACGTCCTAGAGGAATACCTTTTGTTAAGAATAGGTATACTTCATTTTCTGGTTTTATGGTGGTGACCATATACCACACGAGTTTTAAACTAGTGATGATGTCAATGGGGTAGCATTCATATGCATTTTCAAAAGAATAAATATTCTAATGCCTAAATTTAATCTGATGATAGTTTCGGTAAAAACTGAACTAAGAGTCGAGCAACAGAATATCAAGAAAGCTCACGTATCATCAGTACCCTAATTTCAACTTAAATTTTTGAGATAAGTATCTTAACAAAGGCTAAATTCTGCAGTTTTAAAATCGGCATTGTACTTACGCGAACCCAGAATAACATCGTGAAAATCCTCATCTACAGTATTATTCATGCGTCGATGTCGAGGCGTTACGTAATGCGGCAGCAGGTCCGAAAGGAAATCGTTGGAGATTCCATTTGGCGAATCACCCCAGTCCAAGTTGCTGGTAGCTTTTATGTTTTTTCTTCTTCCGTTGATAGTGTAGGCTGGAAGATGGTATAAAGATGTTCCTTAACAAGAATCTGGACGCCAGAGCGACTTGATCCGTGAACATGTTTTTTGTATAAGACCATCTCCATTATGACACCCTGGCGACGCAGAGCAGAGCAGCAGCACAGAGCTATGTACCTAATGGGTAATTTATGCCATTTCCACACACGACTTTTTGATAAATTTAATTGCAGTCATAAATTTAGAAGTGTACGAAGTCGGATAAAACCTACGGTTACAAATGTTACAATTACAGAAAATTTTAGAAACGATTAGAAGTTTTGTAGATTAAGTTTGTCGAAGATGTAAAGAATAGTTACCATTGCCACGACGCAATGTTCCAGCGGAATGAGCAACTGAAGGTATTTGAGGCTTCATCAACAGATCCATTGACGTGTCCAGAGAAGTTCTGCGTGTTAACCTATATAAATTGTAGGTAATTTTATTAAGTTTGGAGTCAACAAATTTTTTTAAGAAAATTTTTATTTATATATTAATTGATATGATAATATTTTTTACTTGCGATTTTCATTTTGTGAATATGCGTATTTTGTTTGTGAAACCCTGTGCGTGGGCGATGAATCGCTGCTACTGTTTCTGATGTGAGTTTCTTTCATCTCTCTGAAATAAATAAAACCATGAGTAATTTTATAGTTATGAGTACCTACACGGCTCAATGAAAGTAAAACTTAATTAATAAGCAAAACATTACTTTTTTATTTAATGTAATTTTTATGGTTTAAATCAAATTAAGTTTAAGTAATTATATCGCTATAAATTCTTTCGTGCCTGGGTTTTCATACTATTATAAGTATTATATATTATAATAAAAATCATTATAATAAAATATTCTTTTTGATTACCGAAGATTACATGCTTTTCTTTTACTAAAGCATAAAAGAGATAAAAATAAATGTATACAACTTTTATGCAGCACGTGTAGTTTCTTCCAATGCCATTTCGAGTTGTCGCTGACTATAGGTTCATAATCATCGTAATAAAATAAAAGTATTTTGCATTTTTAGTAAGTAAACTAAATAGTAGAGAATAAGTAGGTACATATTAAAGAAATGGTAAAGGCAAACTCACTTGGTAAGCTCGTCGAGCCAGAATGGTGTTTCTGTGTCCTTGTTCTCATAATCAAACCCATTTTTCTTAAGCGACATCCTTTAGCCATGAGAATATAATTTTTCGTATTTTTTAAGGACAAACTGGAACTATTCAGTATCATACAGGCATTGTGTAATGAGAAGATCCGCATTTATTAAAATGTAATTCGTAACCGAATTGAACTTATTTCCAAAATACATAAATATACGATTTTAAAAATATTTATTCACTTGAGACTTTTGTAGAAAAGAAATCTATTTTTGCCGCTGTTTGTTTGACCTTGGTAACCATGGAAACGGAAGTATAGACAAGATCTATTAAAGTCCATTTACATAATAGCGCCAAGCTAACGCAAGACAAACTCAAAATAATTTAAGAACAATAATATAAATACATAATAATTATGTAACAAAATAAAAACCCATTTTATATTCGCGTTCTAATATATAAGCAGAAGTAGCTAGTTTGCCTGGACACGCCTCTAACTTCGCATCCGCGTTAGCAGACTTCCAATACGAAGATATTTTCTTAGCCTGTGGAATCACAGACTTCCACAGATTTCCAACAAGTTTCAACGTCATATACGTCATTAATGACAGCTGTCAGTGGTTTGCCAAAGCAAAAATGTCAACAATGTCAACATTTACAATTTCTAACCGCGTGCTTTGCCAGGTATCAGGTAAAAAAATTTATAATTATGGGATTGGTGTATACTTAGCTGGTGAATATATTAATTTTATGATGAAATATCATAATAGTTTGACTTAATTTTATAGAACGTGCTAATGAAAATACAATATTTACAATTTGTTTAACGAAGCAGTCAAGTTATAAAAATGTCCGAACTGAACGAAAAAATGTTGGAAGAACGGACCACCAGAGCCGAAAAGGAGGCAAAGGCTATTGAAGAAGAGCTAGATAACCTTTCCAGAGGTGATCTCAGTTATGTTGGTGATCCCCGCCTTGACACTCTGTTATCCGAAAACGAAAAGCTAAAACACCGCTTGGCTGTGCTAGAAAATGCCATTCAACAAGAAAAGTCCTTGGATCAGGAACCGAAGAAACTACCAACTTTGATAAATGACTTAAATTCCATTCATGGAAATATATCTTTAATTCAGGAACTTAAAAATATTTTTGAAGTTGCTATAACATCAGCTTACCCTGAACTTGAAGATCCACCAATAACTATTACATTATCTGGAAACAATCCTAAGTTTGGAGACTACCAGTGCAACTCTGCTTTAATCATATCACAGCTATTAAAAGCTAAATCTGTGAAAACAAATCCACGGGAAGTTGCAAACAATATCCTGAATAAAACTCCAATGTCTCCATTGATAGAGAAAATAGAAGTAGCCGGGGCCGGCTACCTTAACATCTATCTCAGCAAGAAGTTTATTGAACATGTTCTAAAAAGTATCCTTTGTCATGGTATTCAGCCACCCTCAACTAAAAAGCAAAAGATATTAGTTGATTTCTCATCACCAAATATAGCAAAGGAGATGCATGTGGGACATCTGCGGTCAACAATTATTGGTGAGAGTATTTGTCGGATCTTGGAATTTCTGAACCATGATGTTCTCCGCATTAATCATCTTGGAGACTGGGGAACACAGTTTGGCATGCTCATTGCTCACATGCAAGACAAATTTCCCAATTACAAAACACAGGCTCCTCCCATATCAGACTTGCAGGAATTTTATAGGGAGTCAAAGAAACTTTTTGATGAAGATGAGGTCTTTAAAAAGAGGGCATATGCATGTGTTGTTCAATTACAGTCGGGGCATCCTGACTACTTAGCAGCCTGGAAGTTAATCTGTGATGTGTCAAGGCAAGACTTCAAAAAAATTTATGACCGGCTGGATATCACATTAATTGACAGGGGAGAATCTTTCTATCAAAGTAGGATGCATGCAGTTGTTCAAGAACTTAAAGACAAAGGTTTGTTAGAAGAAGATGAAGGCAGGTTGATCATGTGGGGAAACCCTGATACCCATAAGATACCACTAACAATTGTAAAATCTGATGGCGGATATACCTATGACACATCAGACATGGCTGCTGTAAAACAGAGGGTACAAGAAGAAAAAGCAGAACGCATAATCTATGTGACGGATGCTGGCCAGTACACTCATTTTATGATAATTGAAGAGTGTGCAAAAAAAGCTGGGATTATAAAACCAGAGCAAAACATTATAGAGCATGTTGGATTTGGAGTTGTGTTAGGTGAAGACAAGAAAAAGTTCAAGAGCAGGTCTGGTGATACTGTTAAATTAAGTATGCTGCTTGATGAAGCCTTGAAGAGAGCTTTGGATAAACTGATTGAGAAAGGCAGAGATAAAGTACTCACCCCTGAAGAACTGAAAGAAGCTCAGGAAGCTACAGCATATGGTTGCATTAAATATGCAGATCTTTCCCACAACAGAGTTAGTGAATATGTATTTTCCTATGACAAAATGTTGGATGACCGTGGAAACACAGCTGTGTACTTATTGTATGCTTTGACCCGTATCAGATCAATTGCAAGAACTGCCCAGGTTTCTTTAGAGAAATTAATAGCTGAAGCTGACAAATCTGGAATCAAGCTGACTCATGACGCTGAATGGAAACTCGGTAAAGTTCTCCTTAGGTTCCCAGAAGTAATTCTGAAAGTTTCAAAAGATTTGTATTTGCATTCACTGTGTGAATATTTATATGAAGTGTCAACAACATTTACAGAATTTTATGATAAGTGTTACTGTCTAGAAAAAGATAAAAGTGGCAACATTGTTAAGATCTTTTATGAGAGATTGATGTTATGTGAAATCACTGCTAGAGTAATGGAGAAGTGTTTGAACCTTTTAGGTCTTAAAACTGTATCTAAAATGTGAAAAAAAATTGATATTTGATATACCTACATCACTTTGTAATTTTTTATAGAAACCAATTTTAAGATCAAGTGTATGACGCATTTCTTATTTTTGAATGGCTTGAATAAATAAAATAACACGTGAAATGTAAAACTTTTTATTGAATTTCCAAAAAACCTCTACAAAACTATACTCCATTATTATCAAAGGTAACATTTATGAAACAATGTTTTTAATCAGGTAGTTATCCTGTAATATGTAAGAAGTACTAAAAACAGGGATAGGCAAGTTTGGCCCTAATTAAATGCGGGTAACAATAAAATATTTTGTACCTAAAAAAATATGTACTGTTGAATTAATGCTTCCCCTATAGCTATAACCACAAATCTATACAGCACGTACACGAGACTACTTACACCGGGAATCACTCATTTAGCTATTATAATCTTAACATCTAAGTGTTACACTTACACAGCGTACAACACAAAGTTCGACATCACAAAGCGGTAATTTTGATACTTTGATGCAAGTAAAGAGAATCTTAACCGACCAGTTTTGAATGACGAGATTACTATAATATTTTACAATAATTCTTATATAGTTGGCAAGAAACACAACAAAAAAAAGATTACATGTAAAAGCATGTTATCAGATTATTAATACAATAAATAGGTATGTCATGCATTGTTTTACATAAAAAAAAAAACAATAAATAATAAATTTTACATTACTTTTATGTATTTATTACATTATGATCTAGAAATATACAACTGTGTAAACGAGATATACACCAATTGTGTATAACATGCATAATCAAATGTTATTATGTTTATTTTTACTACCTATAAATGAATTTAATTTTTATGTTAACAGTGCATGCCAGTTGTAGAATAGGTAACATCACCTAGTGGCTTATTATTTGTGGTCTGTTTGTGGTAGACACTACATACCTACAACTTATAAGTTCAGTGACACCGTTTCATCCTTAGAATGAAAGAGAACTAAGAAATTTACATTTTTTGAAGATGCCAACGAAATTTTCGTGTTTCTGAACTTGATAAAACTTGGAAAATGTTATATTTCATTGTTAGGTCTCTCTGATTCTAAGGGCCCGACATTAATTTATAGGTAGACTACATGATATTTGATACGCGAATCATTAACTCGCCGAAATATTATAATAAGTATGTCAATTTATATCAACATCGTTATTACACACTTAACCATGTAGTTTTTTCTTTATCAATAATAGCATAACATACATCAAATCATTTCAATCAGATCTTTCATAAAATATGATATAGGTACATATACCTAGGTACTAAACCTCAAGGAAATCTGACAGAAAAAATGGCAGGAAATGCCCCTCCGTGCTAAACCCTAACGTTAAAGAAGTATCTACGTTTACGTGTTGCATTTTAATAAAATTCGCTTAGGAAGATAATGATTGCCTCAACCCGTTACCAAATATCCTACAGAGTAAAATTTGGTTTTTCCAATTAACTTCTAATACTAATATTGAAATAATTTGAAAATATTTTAAAATATGCACAAATTTGCAACAATAAAAAGATTAAATGTTATTTAATTATTCAATTAAATTAATACAGATGATTTAAATTTTTTGTGCAACCATAGTATTACATCCGTAGATAACCATTATTACCCTGTGACAACCTTGGCTAATTGATTAGGTTGATGTACCCACTAAACTCTCATCATTGGTACCATAACAATGTCAATAAATTTACGCAAATTAATAACATAATATTCCATTTATTTTTATTCATCACTAATTTGCAATGGATTGTAGCAAATTTATGACTAGAAATTGTCGAGTTAATCGAACTACACTTTTAGTGTAGCGGAAACTACATTTAGTGTGTATTTTAATAATTATTCATTTCCACTCATTTGAAAATCGCTATAACTGCACGGCAATATGAAGGTTCCTATTATTCTGATTGAAACCAATAAGACTTATAAGTAGGTAATAGTTATAAAATCTTCAATAATACCCTAAATATTCTGACATCCGTACGAAAAGTGCAATAACTTAATTAAAGAAACCTACTAGCAGAAAATCATAATACTAATGTATCGTCATTACCAATCTAGTAACTTTCAGTTGTTTAAAGGTAAAACTTCTTTCTTCAGATTACCGTGAATTGAATCCAGTTATTTCACTAATCTTAAAGAGGTAGTATTACAGGCAGAATATTAGTTAAAAAAGTATCTTCTGAAATACTTAATGAGATTTTAAAAACAAACCTAGGCCGGTGTAAAAATATTCAAGTGTCCCACATACCTACGACATGTCAGGCCGGGCGTCGTCACCGCGGCCCAGTTTCCAACATTTCCGTTTGTCACTATCGCAATACTAGGTGCATTCAATGAACAATGCTCCTTTGTAATGTTCTGACACTGTTTCAACATCGAACTGCGTTACTGATCATCGACACAATTAACACAAATTAACTATTAAAGACAGCTTAAAACAATAAAACTCAAAGTGCCACAAGTGATTCAGTTTAACGCAAATGTTATTGAAAAACGGTCCTCCTTCAAAGTACCCATTTCAATCAAATGTATCTACGTGTATTGTATAGCAATTTGTCTAAATATTATCGTATGATAAGCAAAGGTTTTCTACATAACTTTCAGTTCAAAGTAAAAGATCTGGAGCACACAATATTTTATGACATAACAAACGAAATTTCTTATTTAGAGAACCGACCCGCCACCAGCAATTAAATCAGATTACTATCAAAATAATTTGTGACACTCCATAATACAAATAATAGGTACGTCATAATTGGAAGTCATACCTAACATTTATTTATCATACGTAAAATCTAATTCATTTTCCATATTAATATATGTTATCACTCCCTTAACCGGCTGGAAGTTCTAAATAAATCATTAAATTATCTTAAAATCTGCGTCTCAGTAAAAATGATAGAAGTAGGCAAACTAAAACCACACGAAAAATTGAGCAAATATTAACTGAACCCACGAAACCAATAGTTACACAAAATATATCAGGTTTCATAAAATAAATAAAACGCCTCATAATAACGCTTAACCCTCATAGCCCCACACACTGGGGACACACCATGACATGACACCATGGACACACTGGGAGTTTACCCTGACTGAGAACAGAAATCTATCATCATTTTAACGTCTGCTCCGTTGGGAATCAAACCCAGGACCCGTCGAACTGCGGACCGGCATGGTAACCATAACCAATACACGACACGAGTCTTGAACTAGAATTATTAGGTAATAACTGTTACATCTAAAAACCATTTACCACACATTCACAATCACACAACTACATTAAAACGTACATTACAGAGTAACGAACTAATTAATCTAAGGAAAAATTCACATGAGGTGTATAAAAGATCTCGCTGAAAAACTGGATTCATATAAGTATAGATAAGTTTATAAACGTTTCTAAAAACCCCAATACACATTAAATTCTCTAAAAAGGGTAGGTTTGGTCTCGAGATTCTGAGATACGACTACAAAGACTACAACAATAGTACAATACGATCAACAATATTTTACAAAATATACAGACGTTTCGATCATCCACAAATACAGACTGACTCTCGGTCGAGAGCGGTCCAGGAAGCTTGAAATCTGACCCACAGAGGCTAATAGGGTATTTGACTGTGTAATTAAATGGTTTATATAATTGAGAATTAATTTTTATTTACAGAAACTTTTTTTTATTTTTTTATTCAGAATCATTAACTATTTTAAATAAATGTATTGTTTGATGCATCATCATTTAAAAACAAAACCAATTTAATTATAATTTTGTCACAAAAAAATTGAATTCAATGCACATACTAATAAAAAAAGAGTGATTATATGTTTATTTGAAATGTTAGTTCTAACTTTTTCAAAAATTTGATTTATAAGCAGTTGAAATTAAAATACAGTCAAGCA
>DWQL01000917.1:0-12926 GCA_018231265.1 Noctuana haematospila | reverse complement strand
CTAGATTGTACATTTACCTGTTCGGATTAAGATTTAATTTCATTACGTTTCTGTTTTTAACTGACATGGAAAACATAGAGAATTAAAGTAAAATCGACAAGGGGACAACGGGACATCAAATAGGTATATAAATATATAGTAGGTGCATACCTACTTACAAGTAGCTGTTAATTACTTTCCGCAAGGCAGTCATCATCGCTCAATCGCTAGATTGCAGCATCCGTTCTGCTACGAATAGAAATAGACACCTATGTACCTTATTTTATGGCGTCACCTCAATTATATTGAAGGAAATATTACATTTCTTCCCGCGCTAAATGATGTTCTGGATCTACAGTAAATTGTATCTGACGTAATGCAATGATGTTTAGTCACTTAAGTGTTAATGTTATTTATTCTGTGACTAAGACCTTAATTAACTGAAGTTAAGTTTGAGAACTGAGATCCATCTTGAGTGCGAAATTAAGTAGGTATTAAAGGTTTTATGTTGCAGGAGATTAATAAGATTTCTTTCTTTTTTACTACTTACGTAGAATTATGCGTAAAATAAGTTATTCTGTGGACAAAACTGAAAATATCTGATAAATATTACTTAAAGTTTGAAAACTGTTGCGTGCGTAGTTGATAAAAGTATGTAAGTAAGGCATATAATATGGCCGCCAAAATTTTATCACCTACTCCGCAGTAATAAAAACTGTAATTATAAGTTCAGAGAAAAGGGGTTAAATAGCGAATTAACTAATAACAGTTACCAGTTCAAAGGTGAGACTGGTGCATTCGAGTTGACAGGACGAGATAACTGTGACTAAGTCATTGCACTTTGACTGACTCATCAGCACTCTAACTCAATTGTTGAGTTAGAGCTCATAGCACATATAGCTACTTATGTGACCTACAAATTCCCGCCTAATACTTGTCGTGATCTTTTGAATTTCAGTGTAGTATTTATTCAATTAAAATTGTTCACTAAACTAATGATTAAATATACAATATTATTATAAATAACGCTTCACACTCACAGCCCCACATTAGGATTCCCTGTGTCATGGTGGCCATGGAATCACACAAAGACGTTTCCAAACACCCTTTAAAAACACCATTTAAATATCTGCCCTGCTGGGAATCGAACCCAGGACCCTTCGAATAGCAAGATAACCACTACACCACACAAATCGTCACGGATTTGACGCTGTGATAACTGATAACACACAATAAATTGTTTGCCACATTTAATTGTTCAGTCAATCGATCAAGTGTGAAAATAACAACTGTCCAATTAAATGACCTGCAAGTCACTTAACCAGAAAAAAATGTGACAGGTGTATGTATATCGTCACCCGTGGTATTGACAAACGAGCGTTTTCAATAGGTTTCAATCCACAAACCGACAACCGCGCACCGCGCGCATCAGACCGTACGCCCTCTAGTTACGCTCTGCCGCTCTGCTACCCTGGTGTTTCATCATTTCCACCGAAAAGCTGTGTTCGGCGTTAGTACATGATTTCGAGAGATTTACTTAGGCTGACTTTCTGTTTAATTATTTGAAATTTTTAGTATAGTATCGATTTCAAATTGTTGTTGCTTAAAGCAAATTTGCAAATTTGTACCTTCCATATCACACTACCACCAAGTAAATAATTTTTGCGTACTTAAAATAATTATTAATTAATATTCTTATGATTAATATTACCATTAATTCCCTAGAAATTGAATATTGCTTATTATTCAACTCGTAGTGAATTGAACAATGTCCAATTTATACAATTTCATGTGATGCAATGTGACTCACAATATTAGTTAGGTACCTACTAACAAAATTTATTAAAGTAAGCACGTTATAAAATCGCTATCAAACGCAGCTGCTAAAAGGGTCACTGAACCGTAATTTGGTCATAATATTACTTACGATAATTAAAGCGGTTGATCCTCTTCGTTTGTATTGTGTTGTTACGGTATCGAGCATAGACGGCATAGAGCAGACGTTGGCTAGAAGCTAGAAATAAATAACGCTTCACTTCATACTCACAGCTCCACACTAAGAAATCCCTGCGTCGTGGGCGCCATGAACTCACACAAAGACACACCCAGACCAGAAACAGAACTCTATTCATCTTTTAATTTCTGCCCGCCGGGAATCGAACCCAGGACCTTCGGAATGATGGACCGGCATAACAACCATTACACCATACGATCGTCAACTATCACTTTTGCTAAGGGCCGCTGTTCTAACTTGTTGTCGTTAAGTACCTAAATCCTTCCCCTGTCAAAAATATTTTTTTAGAAAACACGTTTTAATGAAAACAAGTTGAGAACTGTATCGTATCACTCCTATTACAACTTAGATGACCGTGTTTGAGATGTTCCTAGATATTTATTTATTTATATGTGAATTTCTATACAAATTTTTGTTCTGTGGTTACAAACCTGCCGTGTTAATACAATCAGGAAGCGACGATTGAATTAGCGTATGAATTCTCTATGACAGGGTTGGCGCTTTGTACGTTTCATAATCTACTTATTAGCACTACAGGTTGCCTATAGGCTTTGGATTTGAATTTTGACAGACTCCAAATTAAGCCCTTCAAGTCTGTAATATATTATTTCATACTTAATACCTACAACACTAACTGACCGATATTGACGTAATACTCGTAACCTCCACAGAGTAACAAGAATTGACACTTTGGTTGGGCCAATTTATTTCATTCCACCTTCCAACATATTTATAAATAATATAATATATATAAATAAATGTAACTATCACAGAATGACGCAGAAACAGAAGGTTTTTGCTCATCGGATAAGGCAAACGGACGTGCAGACAAAGCGTCGACCCTAAATGCTGTTTTATCTTCATTAATAGAACAATAAAGTGTGTCACACGTCAACTCGGGTCGCGTAATCTCGAGCGCGCGCGGTGGCACACACCCGCGAGCCCGGTCACTCCCCGCGTTCATCTGACACTGACAAGTTGACCAGTAAACCACTGATTTGGGGGAGCATTCCGTTTCAGTTCAAATTCGAACGATTCGAATTCCGAATTCAGAGACAGAAAAATAAAGAAAACATGGTGGCATTCTGAGCGAAAGTGTCGCGTTCGAAAACCGATTCCAAATTTAATTTGGGGCGTGAATTTCCTTTCGGCGTTCGAGGTATTTTTTCAAGATAAGACGGTAGTGCGAATATTTGTGGATGTGGCACTTTTTGAAGAAGAACAAGCAGGTGGCTGCGATGTTGGGGCTGTTGGCAGTGGCTGCGCTAGTGGTCATAGGTCTGACCACGCGGGGCTCTGGCTACACCGTGGTGGAGTCCGTCGTGGTCGAGACTGAGGACGTTAGTGAAGATCCTCACATTTTTTCTACTTACACGTAAGTCCATTTTGTTGAAAAAGTTCCTTTCCTTGAGCGTAATTTCTATATACTCTTAAATCACCAGCAACTCACTATTGTTACACAGCTAAGCACGGGCCTCCTCCAAGACTAAAGGGTTTAGACCAGAGTCCACCAAGCTGACCAAGAGTGGATTTGTAGACAATTTTTTAAGTAAATTTTAGTGGCATACCAATATATTTATTAACGATTTTCTGAGGAAAGTTAACATTATTCATTAACAAATATTTAAGTTACCTACAATAATTCCGGCATTGACTCATTGATATCTAGTAAACAACATCTGAATTGCATTGTATCTAGAGCGACCTTGTCAATTGTTAACTCTACCTACCGAGTACTTTACCGACTCTACGTTCGTTAATATGAATTCTTTAAGTCGTTCTATATGCAGTTGACATGACACTTGAAGTAAATATTATGTTAATAATGCAGATATGAAAGATTACGATTTTCTAATGATGTTTCTAAAGGTTTTACTAAATAATCATGTTCTAGATCTAGATGTATTTAGTTTTAATTAGATCACTGTCGTTTCTCTGAATTTTAAGATAACGCCTACAATATTGTCAATAGCTATTTTTCGTTTAGAAAGTTTTTATACCAACTACTCATCAAATTCAAGTAAATTTGATGAGTAGTTCCTAATTGTTTAATGGAACATGACGTAATAAGACAATTTATCAACCAACTTATTTATTAACCAATTTATTTATTTAATCAACCCATCATTATCCCAATGCCAGATACGGATCTCCTCTCGAATATGAGAAGTATAGTTGGCCATAGTCCAACGTGCTGGTCAATTATTACTTACACACGTTTCGAGAACTTTATGAAAATATCTCAGGCTTGCAGGTTTTATTTACGATGATAATTAATTTTATAATGAGTACCTATTATTGAAAAACTAGTACGCACCTAGACCAACGGAAAGGTATTGGTAGGCCGAAATTCAATAGGGTGTCACTGCACTTAATAATACTTACCTATTTCAGGCTCCCCGGCGACGACCATTTCATGCCATCTATTGGGAACGGCCACGTGGCCAGCAACGTCTTCAGTGATACTATATATATGAATGGATTATACAATGGACATAAAGGCGAGAGTCGTCGAGCAAGGATACCAAATTGGGCCAACATCAGACTAAATTCAACTTTAACCCACTTCCCATACTTTCCAGTTTACAGTTTGGACACGAAAGACGGTGTTTTTAAAGTAACTGTGGATAGAGACCGATCTGTCGTCACGCAGAGGATTTACGCTCATAGATATTACACCAGAGCTATTGTTAATCAAATACAAGTCGTTGCAAAGCCATTTGGTAAGTCAAAACCGTAATTTTTTCATTAATACGTGAAAATAAAACTTTTGGTGCATATTTAAATACCTTACGTTTTACCTTACAACCTTTGAATCGGGTTGGTTACTAAGCCGTAACTTCACTAATCCGAATTGGAGCAGCGTGGTGGACCATGGTGTTGGTTTTCCTTCTTTTTCTACCTATCTTGGGGAGAGGTTCGAGACTACCCCTGAAGTATGTTCTTTCCAACACAAAACCACTTACAACTATTGCTATTTTATGAAAGAAGGCAACTAACCAAAATGTAGTAAAGGAGATTTTGAGGAGTTTCCACCTAAGCCAGCAAAATTGCGGATGTAGTTTACACGAACAAAAAGCTTGGATATCTCAATAGCCTGTACAAAATTTTGGATATCCTTTTACAATATTGTATTATATATATAATAATATTATGTAGTATAGTACAAACTAATATTAAAAATATTTCAGATCCAAATTTCATTCACCACGAGATATGGATAGCTATAAAGTTTATGCCAGGCGCTGACAGCGATGACATAAAATTCAAGCCGGCGGTTCCTGAGATTATCGAGGGTCGCACTGTTTGGAGTGCTTGTGGTCAGACGAAGGAGTCAGAGGACCCGGAGTACCAGCCACTGCCGGTGGATGTGTGTGCTTACTGGACTTCCGTGCCTGATCATCTCGTGGTACCACAACATGGTTCCAGAGTGTTCACGTTCGTAATGACTGTGGATAAGAATGGTACGGTTGCTAGAAACGAGTTTATTAAAGGTGAGTTTGTTTTGTAATTTATTTATTACCAACGAGCTATTATTTAAGTTACTATAACTATTTGTTTATAAATAAAGTTTCATGAACTTGCTAAAACGGCAAAGCCACCTACTTTTTCTAAGATGTAGAGTTTGTAAAGTTAGACTGATGGTATACACATTAGCAGCTTAGGAAAAAAGGTCCATTGTTAAACCTTAAAAAGATTTTTATTGACTGTTCTACCAACACGGTTAAATTTACATATGCGCACAGTTTTACAGGAGGACGGAGAGGAATTGTACGACAGACACGTTGACCAGTGGCATAGACTGTATGAAGAGGCTAGCGTAGAAATAGAAGGAGACTTGAAATTGGTAAGAGTCAGTTGGCTAAAACCGTTTTTATTGTCCCACATCTAGGTGGCAATTTAGGTCAAGTCCTATGGAACAAATGGAAACTACCCTTAAATCACGCTTCCTCAATATTTATTCAAGAAATTCTGCTTATGCCTCCTTTTATTTAATTTCAGGCCAAAATAGTTAACGGCATCTGGTACTACTTTCTAAGCTCATTACCGTCGGAAGAGTCCTATCAGCCTCTAGACAAGTACTATGGGCTCAGCCCTACAGGACTTGCACGGGGAGGCTCATTTGAAGATTACGAAGGTACACACCTATTTGTAATGTAACTCATACATTACAGTAAATACAAATATAACGAAAAGGGAACTAAATTCCGGAAACGAACAAAATAAATTGTGTAGTTTAGATATGGGGAGCTCAACACAACTTCATGGTTACATTAACCTACAAGCTCATAAAAATATGTTATGGTATGCTCAGGCAATAAAGACAATATTATGGTATTAATTAAATATGATATTAAACTACTTTTTATTCTCAACAGTTCCACGTAATAGAGCTAGCTATGAATGTCTCGAAACAATATCGAAACGTAGGTACTTATCTAAATACTCATTTTATTCTCAGGTCACAATCTTTGGGACACAGAAATGTGGATATTCCCAAATATCCTGATGCTATACCCTCGATACGCAAACATCCTTCTGCAGTATCGGCTGGACATGGCGTATGTTGCTGCTGATCTGGCCAAACTTTCTGGAAATAAAGGATATAGGTAACAATGCATAGTATTTAACAGGGATGAATGGACATTTCGGGTTCGATGAAATTACGAGTATTTTGGATTATCCGTTAGTTTCTGTTACGGATGTTAGATTTTTTAAAAGTAAAATACAAAGAGGTAATAATTTAATTTGTCTTAATGTTTAAGGGTAATATTTGTTTTAAGTTAATTGATCTATGATACTTTGGGCACTTACATATCGGAATTTTGTATACTACCCATTTACAACAATTATTCTGCCTTGCTTCAAGGTTCCCTTGGGAAAGTGCGTACACGGGGAGTGAAGTGACGCAGCCTTGTTGTCCTGAAGTTGCTGAGTTCGAACAGCATATCAGTGGATGCATTTCCTTCGCAGCCAGACAGTATCTGGCCACAACTAGAGATGAGAATTGGCTTAAAGTAAGTAGAATAAATGTCATCTTTATAGCCTCGCTGGGAATCAAAATTATTATCTTCCTAATTGTTTTAGCATGGAGGCTGTTCGTTGGTTACAAACATTGCCGACTTCTGGGCGTCTCGTGCCGTCATCAATTATACTACGGGACTCTATCATATTGAGAGTAAGACTTTTTTAAAGTTCAACTATGTATATGGTATAATTAAGACCTACCATAGTAGTTATGTAATATATTTTATGTTAGTATTCCGTAATACTACTCACTTGTAAGGTTTCGTCTGTATCTTGTGTTAATATTACCGTCAAATTCTGTAAACACGGTGTAAAACGTTACCTAACAAACCCACACTGGTCGACAATAAAATATGCAATTTACTATCATTCAAATAAAATTTTCGTTTGCGTAATGTTAACTTACTGCAACTTTATTGCTTTCTCAGATGTCATGGGACCTGACGAAGACCACAGCAACGTCACCAATTCTGTATTCACTAATGTTGTCGCTGGATATTCGCTTTATTTGGCACAGTATGTATTTACCCTTTTCTTTATCGTAAGTTAGCGATTTGTTTTGACGATTGCCGGTTTATATTGAAGCTGACAAAGTACCAATGTGAAATACTGTAACATTGTATGGTAATATGTAGTTTTTCTTACCATAAATACCTTTTGTATAATAATTTCCTTTCAAGATACGTGGCGTGTCTGTGCAAAGATTACTACATGGCGAAGAAGCCTGATCATTGGGCAGATATTGCGTGGAGTCTCGCGTTGCCTTACGACGACGTGTTGGACTATCATCCGCAATTCTCAGGGTATAAGAGAGGAGAACTCATCAAGCAAGCCGATGCTGTGCTTCTAGGGTTTCCGTTGCAGTATCCTATGAATATGTAAGTTTGTTTTGTTCAATTTATTCTATTATAATTAGCGTGGGGAATATCGCAAAATCGTAAGCAAGCAAAAATACTCGAATTAAACAATTGATACAATGTAGGTACATTCTATATGAGCATACAACCCTGACCTATAATGGATCTAACCTGTGCGGCTCTTGGTTAAACTATTATGAGTTATTCCAGTTTCATTTACTCAGGCAAGATGTTACAAGTAAGCGTTAAAAGATAATAAACACGATGATCGATTGAAACCATTGCACTGTGAACACTGTCTTCATATTCTGTAACGTTAAACTTTTGAGTATTACGCATAGACGCATTGTTACTTTAAAGCTAGGATAGGAAATTGTCTAGCAATACCGCTGTTTTACTTTTGCTTACCTGACTAACATAGAATTCCTCTTGGAATCTAGTTATTTCTGCCACCTTTCTCTGTTCTCTTGCGTACTGATATGACTTAGTCTCGCTATTCTTATCTCATAGTTTCTTGTCAACTTCTTCCACTTATATTTGCTGATACTCCTCTTTTAGATCAACAAGAGCCAATGACCTTTCTTACTACGAGTCTGTGACACGTGGCAGCGGACCTGCAATGAGTTGGAGTATGCATACGATTGGCGAGTTACGGTTAGAAGACAACCTCCATGCTGCTATCTTATTCAATAAGAGCTTCGAGGACTACGTGAGGGGGCCCTTCAAAGTATGTGTTATTGAGAGAACTTTCTAGGATTACAGCTTTTGTAATTTGTTGCCAGACAAACACTTAAAACATATTCGTCGAAATGTTACCATTTTTGATTACCATCAGACATAAGATAAGGCCTATATTCTCGTGCTTATATACTATGAAATGAAGAGCGATTGTCTTAGTTCTCATGAGTAGCATCGCATCCTTGTTACCTACTGTTGATCGTAAAAAGTAACAATTAAGAATAACTATAAAATTAACAACTCCATCACATACAATTAAAGTCGAAAGTCGTGCATCAGTACTCTACGAGTATTATCGTAAGTGTCTACTAAGGTAAGAGTAGGTAATTCAATATTTAGCTAATAACATAATATACAATATACAAAGTATTTTTTTGCCGTCAAGTAGAGAAAAATACGACAGCAAAATATGTTTTTTAAAAACAAATATCTACTTACATTAAAGTCATTACATATTTATAGAACACAATTTTTATAAATTATTACAGATTTGGAGTGAACTTCGCCGACCAAGGGTTGGTGCAGTTAATTTCTTCACAGGCATGGGCGGATTCCTACAGACTCTTATCTTTGGCTACGCTGGAGTCAGCATTCACCTTGACCGTATAGAACTGCACACGCCACAGTTGCCACCGGAGGCTTCGAGATTTAAGATTAGAGGTAGGTTCTAAGGAGAGTAAGGTAGTAGAATGTAATCAACGATTACACTGTTTTATTCAATTACTTCGTAGTTATTTTAGCACGTTGGTTACTACGTTTCTACAAACTCTCATCTTTGGATCGTTGAGGTCAGTGACGTCATGTTCTATTGAACAAATTGGAACTTCTCATGCTTTATCTAGAGTCTACTAATATAATAATATGCCTTATAGAACCTGTAGTTGCTACCAAAGGCTTTAAGATAAATGATTATGGGTTGACCGAGCGAAAAAAACTCTCGGTAATCCTTTAAAATCAAGTACCTATGTAGGTAGTTACTTTATTCGGTATGCAGCAATGCTTTAGCCTGAAAGTGAGCACACAACACAGCTAAACGTGTCAATTAAATTTACAGCTATTGTTCTAACCTCTGTTTATTTCTTTTTTCAAGGCATAAAGTATCTTGGAAGTAGCCTGACTCTTGACATAAATCTGGCTGGTACCACGTTAACGGTCGCTACTGTAGACCCAGATTGGCCTCTCATAATGTTCAATGGAAAATACAACGTTACTCTGGTTCCTGGTTTAACAGGTAAATAGAATGCACTAGTTTTCCAGTGTCACTAATTCACTAGTTTCAGAATTTCGTTACAGTCACTTAAGTATGGTTCACTAGTTACAAAATGCTTATTAACTATGCTAACCTAACACTACCTTTCTACTCTTTCTCCCTTAACTAACTCTCACTCTACCTCTCACTTATTTTGGAATTTCACTAGCGTTACAAGTAACTTTAAATAATAATAACGCTTCACACTCACAACCCCACACTAGGATTCCCTGTGTCGTGGGTGCCATGGACACATACTAAGACAATTACACGAACACCGAGACCGAGAACAAAAATCTAAATTCTTCATTTAAATTTCTGCCTCGCCGGGGATCGAACCCGAGACCCTTCGAATGGACTGGCGTGATAACCACTACACCACGCGGGCCGTCACTGTATAAAAAGAACAAATTAAAGTTAGAAACGTACTCTTAAATATGACATTTTCTACAGTTTTCAACTGAGCAATGCCTGCGATGTTTAAGTAAATGTCACTGTTCCTATGGACACTAAGATGATACTTACATGTTTTGCCTTCAACCTTTTTTATGTACCACTGCTGGGCACGGATCTCTCCCAACAACCAGGAAGGTACTGGAGCGTACTGGGCCACGCTGCTCTGCGGATTGGTAATGATACGGGTTACGCTAACCCAAATATTTCAATGATTTACTCATAAAAATAGGCAATAAAAATTGCTATGTGAAGATTGTGGTTAAAAAAATATTACCTCTTCCACTTTTAAAGAAAATTAACGAAATTGCTCATTTAAAGAGCCAATAAAATTACCTTACATTCCAAAGTGCATGCGCGACCAATCGGTCGGCGCTCATAAATAAAACAGTGTCTAAGTGCTTACTAAATATATCCATAAATCATAACTGCTGACTTAATTAACACAATACTATATTTGTAGATTGCCTTATTGTAATTCTATAGCCTTTTTCTGTATCTTTGGCTCGATAAAAATTTATTATAAATTATTTTGATTCGTTCATTTCTTAAAAAATTGTTTTGGAAAAACGAATACTTTAGAGATTTTGTGTATTATAAATTGATACTATTAAAATTGTCAAAAAGGAAGGAAGGCATCAAGCGTCACGTGTGTGTATTTTTCAGTCGTTATTCGGTGAAGATAACTCTTCGTAAACTCAATAGTTAGCCTATACTAAACGCTATAGGCTGTACTTTAGGCCTATAGCAACATTTCTGATAGGAGACTAACATGGCAATACTTATATACCCAACAGGATCTGTATTAAATTTTTTCATCGCCATAAACCTAGAGTCATTATTATACACCTGTATTTATATTTTATTTACTATTATCATATTTAAAATCAGGCGTTCAGGTTTTATTGTGTAAATAAAAAATAAAATAATTGGATTGTTCATTTTCAGCTGGGTCCAGAATGTCCAGATAGTCTATTTTCTACTTACATTCGTAGAAAAAGTTCGGTATGAAAATGCCTATAAGGTTGACTCTTCTCTCATTTAATTCTATTATTAGGTACTTTTTCAGACATAGGTATGTATCAAAAAAGGGAAATACTATAGATGACATATTCTTGTAATAATCATGAATGGTCATAATATTATCTACTTTAAAAGTAGATATTAATTTGTTTTTATATGCAAACCTGTTAAAAACCAACAGCAGGTCCTAATATATTTTTTATCGTTTATGAGTAGCAAACGTGCATACAGGCCACCTGATGTTAAGTAGCTATTGCAAAGGAAATACACGTCCAATCTAAAATAGGGGAGAAGTCCTATCTGAGATCATACGTGGAGGTGTTGTTAATCATTCGAGATGGTCGCCACAATATCCGCCTCATCCACCGTCAAACACAAGAACACTTTGTACTTGCCACAAGACTTGCTTAACGATGGATTATGCGTATCGACGGAATGGTACCGTCCTGGGCGAACTTTATAAGCTCTATCCACTTAACTAACTCTACCTAAACTGAAGTCTACTAAACTAACTTATCTCTTCCTAAATGAAAATCTTGCTTTTATAAATGATTCTCATAAAGATAAATTATATTTATTACGAATATGTCTTTCGAGAGTTTCTTTGTGGCCTCCGTGAAAAATGGCGCCGTGGAAATGAGACGCTTACAAAAAATCCCGTCCTAATAAAAAACACAAACAAAAAACAAAAGTAACAATTTCGACAACATGAAATATTCAAAGATGGCTGTTTAGGTTTACTTCTTAAAAGTCACTACGGCACATTGTTTAGTCCTTAAGTTCGTTATGTATAAGGTTGCAAATCGACTGAACTTCACGCCGTCGCCATACGCAATGTGTTTACAATGGATAGCGTGTGACCGCTAACCGTTTTACGCGACCAATTGTAGAGCGCAATAGTTTTCCGAGTTTCGCTCCCAATCCCATAGATAGATGGGACGTTTTAATTTAGCCGCGTTATATTTATGTCTTGAAAAAAATGGTTAGTGAGATCACCATTGCGACCTTGGTCTGCGCCGAATGCTACAAGCGTTTTGGATTGGCCCCTGCCAATTAATGTTGTTTTCTTTTTCCTAGCGATTTCAAATCGGAGATCTATTGTTGAGACCGTGTAATTCGATTTAAAAGGTGTCCAGAATAAGCCTGTTTGGCTTAATCGGTGCGATTAACTACACACTTCGTAGACATATAAAGTAAGTAGCTAAGTATATATCTACATTATCTACATATAGTTAGTGTTAAATACTTATTCTTAGCAAGCAACATTTCTATAAAATCGAAACAAGTATAATACGATCGTCTACTAAAAGGTATCATAATTGTCTTCGTGAGACAACAATGGCCTCACTGACATCTAAATTATTGTTTTTAAATAATTTGTTACTCACTCGTTTAAATATTCGTCAATGACTTTCCGACGTGCATCTGTCGTTACTAAATCATATTTGACTTTTTTATTCTTTACTATTAAAACTGCTCTCAATTATCAGTTTGTCGATTTAGTTTTCATGAGTACAAAGTACCTATTACGGTAATGTTTTTTTAAGCGGCAGGTACCACACCTGCTCGCGCTAACAGCCCAAGT
>DWQL01000916.1:0-12926 GCA_018231265.1 Noctuana haematospila | reverse complement strand
CGGCAGCGATCACTTAACATCAGGTGGCCTGCATGCTCGTCTGCTACTTCGTAACATAAAAAAAAAAAACTAATCCATATTGGAGTAATGCCGTGGAGTATGTTTCAGACCTTCCCCGGTTGTAAAGGGTTGAAAGCTAATCACTGAAATGTCTACTCTAATACTAATTATCATACCCATGTAAAAGTCGGCAGGGACAAACGGATGGAGCCAAAAATATAAATTGGCATTCTTTGACTTAACGCCATGTTGAAAATAAGTACGTTACGCTTATGTTTCTTATCAAAAATGTACCATTTTTCCATGACAGCTAATTCCAATTGTTCACACTGAAAAAATCATATTATGTTACATGTGTATTAAAGCATTCAGTTCCATAATTGCAGAATTTTACATACCTCATTGTCTACTTGTTGTCCTAATAGGCAAAACATTAATACCACTAAGATGAAACAAAATTCATGTACATAGTACTTCATAATATTCAGACATAATTTTTTCTGAAAAAAAAATGGAATAAGTATAGCTTTAGCATGTAATAAAAATTTTTTTAGAGTGCAATCAATAACGGACATACTTTTGATGTTACTTACCGACATAGCTATCTTAACAGAGCACATGCAGACGAGTACTATGGCAGACAAGATAAGAGAAAGATAAAATGGCTGGCATATTACGTTTAGACGATTGGTAAACCTGTAAATGGTTGCAGATAAACTATTAGAATATTACTCCATGGTTAAGCTCTTCTTTGTCTGTAGGTACTAATGCCATAAGAGAAAAACAAAATTTAATTAACTTCAAAACGAAATTTACTCAAATTATCAAACTATCTGGGGCCATAAGTAAATGCGATTCTATTCGAGACTAAGGGCTGGTCTAACTAAACTAAACTTAATATTGAGATTAATCTTGAATAAGCGTTTTTTAATACTTAGGTTCGCATTCAAGGTGGATCTTGATCTCCTATTATAGGCTTATATTTGAAGTATGTTACTATCCATATTGTCAAGTCGTATCCGGCTCGAAGGACCACCATGGCAAATGGTAAAATTTTACTTACCTCTTTAACTTAATATAATGCTCGACGCATTGGGCCTGAGTTTTTGTGCAGAAGACCTGCCATCCTTCATTCCTTTCTTGGTGCACCTCATATGATAGCTCATCTAAGTGTCTCAGTATGAAGCGTATTATCCTCAACTGACGTATAGTTTGGCCAACCAGTAGTATGATTGTTGCCTGAAGACCTGGATATGCTGTTTAAAATAATTTGTTATTTTCTGTCATTGTTGATAAGATGTAATTAGTAAGACTCTTCATTTACGAGGACATATGATTTTGAATCTCGATCAGCAAAGCGGTACAGACAGAGACGAAATAAGCAAAACAAAAAAAAGTATTCTACGGAATACCCATCAGAAGAGACATTTAATGCAACTTTATTTGACAGATTCCAGATATCTTTGAAAAGAAAAAACATACCGATACAGCACAAATAACCACCATAGGCGTGAAACATGAAGGAGGCTATATATACGTAGAAATTGTCTAGACTCCACGGAAACCACATGTCAAACGCTAAAAATTCGAAAATTATATTAAGTTAAGAGTTAAAGAGTTTAAGATTCGGAAAATTCAAACTCCCTTTAAATATTTTCTCCTTAATACCAAAATTTTCATCACCAAAAAACTTGACTCAAGATATAAGGCTGCCACCTCGAACTTCGAAACTACTGACATAGTTCCCAAAATTCCAAACCATTAAACTTAGTTAATATATTAAAACTTATACTACGTAAAAACTTACCCAAAAGACGCAGAGACTCATCCTCGCGTACACACATTTCGTAAATTGGACCGCAAAGGTATAGAGTAGCGCTCAGCCATACACACGCGACGTAAGTTTTCAACAATACTCGAGTAAGCTTCAACAATTTCTCCTGAGAATTTACAACCAAGTCCTTTAACTCGCCCAATTTTCCGTTTCCAAGCTCCTTTCCCAAAACGTATTCAATGAACGGCATTTCGAGAATACCGTCTCTAAAACCTATTTCATTGAGAAACGCTTGGAAATCCTTACGGAAAACTAAGCATACGCCCAAAGATATAAACATAATAACACCCGTTATCCAAACACAAGCGCCCTGGATACATAGAAGCAAGTTGTAACGGGTAGAAATGACAAAACCAGAGGTGAAAATGAAGGTCAATAATCCTAAAAGGAAATTAAATATCTGGAGAAACAACCATTTTTTGGAATTCCATTTTTGTTTCTTAAAGATTGAAATCCCGGCGAAAGAAAGAACGCTATCGAAAACTTGCATAGTGTCGTCCATATTGAAAGTGTAAGAAGTGATTTATGAAAATGATATGTGCCGTTTTAAAAAGGAACGTAAATTGGTACAGTCTGGCAGTGAAGTGTTGAGTACGAACAACTTAAACTGTGCTGGAGAAATGAAAAGAGCATACTCAACTTTTGAACTTATTTATATCTGAAGTTCTGTAACTCTTGCAACTTTCTTTTAGTAGAGATTTTAAAAATCATACATTCTACGCCCAGTTTTTCTACTATAATCGATTTATGTTCATTAGATTGCTTATTACCAAGATTAAATTTTTAACAAACACTTGTAATTTATATTACAAAAAGACTCAATAGGCGATTTTCTTTAATATTAGTGTACTTATTATATAGAAGAATTATTGAAGAAATATGTTTTTGCGCTTACTACATAGTCTGTCTTACCTCATACGCATTACGGTCATGTTTTGTTTCATTGGATCGCTCTGTTAATTTTTTACTCCCTCTTAAATCGTGTCTCTTGTATAGCCTCCCTTTTTTATATCTTTTGCCAACACTTTCGCTCGCGACTGTATCTCTGACAGCAATCATCTTTGAGGGTTTTACTTAAAAAATGACAAAATGATATGGTGTGGGAACTCAACATTTGTCCTTTTGTGCCGTGAATACTTAAGCGACACCTCTTTGATGTCTTACGGAGAACATTTTGTGAGGCTTCTTTTTTAAACCAAAGAAATGATGATAATATTATATGAGACATGAGACAGCGTATTATTATGGCATAAAGTACTTACATTAAGTTAGTATAATGTGTCTTTCAAACCTTGCAGGAAATATCCATACCTAAAAATGTATGTGCTGAAGAAAAGAGGTAAAACTTTTAGAACTTTTCGACTGGAAAAGCTAAACTTTTGATAACCCAAAATTTAGTCAGCGCTAAATAGGCTGCACTAAAAACCAGAGTTGTTAGTTTATTAAGAACCACTCGCATGACACTACAGTTTTGTTTGTTTGGAAGATACTTTGTACGCCACGCTCGCTCGCCCTTCCCTTTTGTTTCGTGAGTTATTTTAAATCTGTGATATCTTCTAAGATATTCATTTGATTCAATTGGTGTAAGGGTTAGTTTTGATCTGAATTAATTGCTTAGGTATTGAGTTAACATACTTTGTCAGTAAAAACACCTATGGAAATAATGCATTATTTTAGACCAGTAATATTTATAGATTAAAAGTTAAAAACATTGTCGCAAAACATTTTTCATAGTAAAAACTTAATAAACCACCAACTGATGTTGAAAGGTCACAGTCGTTTATCGACAGAGCAACATCAAAGAACATTCCATTTTTGAAGTAGAGCTCATATTTTGTTCTATAATTGTTAACACAGTGACAATCGTCCAGTTATACGATTGATGGCAGTTTCTGGTAAAGATTTAAGTCCAAATCTTGAAGGTACTAAATTTTTGCAACAAAATAACGACCGTAAAATCGGATGTTTATGGCAAATAAAGAACAAACTGGAAACGAGCACTTAATCTTTGGTCATCGTTACTTGAAATACATTTTATTTACTTTGATCGTTTGTTAAAAAGTTGCTGAAATACAGCACAATACTATATGTGCAATGTAAAGTAGGTACTATGTGATATAAGCTTTGTTTAGCTATCTTGGAGTTATAAGCGGTAGTTACTATTCTGTCATCCTTTTCAAATCTCAAAAGCTGGAGCAGCGTTTAAATACGGGAATATTGAGACTTAATACGTATATTTTTCATAATAAATTATACAACTTACAACGGCTATTTGCTTACATATACTACTACATACCAATAATTCTAGGGGCACTAGTATCAATGTCAATAGAAAGTTTCTAAGGTTATTGTGTAAAATGTGTTAAAAGAATTTTTTATTTGCTTTTGATAATTACCAATTTAAGAGAATGTTTTTAAAACATAAAGAAAAAAAAAGAAAAAGCTTTTTTCTTTTTTTAAACTCTGAACTGAAACTATGATTAATATAAGAAGATGAATTAACTCTATACTTGACAAACAGACTTTTCCTATAACCAAAGAGCGCCATAAAACTACTGAATGACGTACACAGCTGCCTCGTAAAACGGGAAATCATAAAGAAAAGCCGTTAGAGAACCATCAACACACTAAAAGCTAGAAGTAAAATGGAAACGTTTATAATGCTTACTGTGTGCATCGATCTTATGACACTATTTTCATAGGTATCTACTATAGTGCGGTTTTAATATGGACAATAAAAGTATCAAGTAGGTCAGTACAAAGTAAAGTATGGCGTAAAAAATATGGCAGAGTAAAAATATTCTTTAAAAGCTCTTTAAGAGTTTTGCAAATATTACAAATATTTTGATATAAAATTTTTGCTTTTCTGTCAATTCTGCTGCATTTTACATTTTGAGACTTTTCTGAGTTTAGGTCTGTAAAAGTCTAGTGTCTGATGTAGGTACGAAACTATATTACTACCACGGCAATATTCGTACAATGTTAGCTAAATCTTATATATTTTAAGTACACTGCAAATTAAAAATGCCTGGAAACTTTCCTTAAAACCCATACTTAAGCTATAAAGGCCCAATAGAAAAGTATTGGCTATATAGAGTGAACAGATCACTAAAGAGCGTCATAAACTACCGGATGACGCGCGCAGCTTCTCGTAAAGATAATGTCATAAACATCTTAACGTCGTCAGTGAACCAGCTCTTGCCGGTAGTCTCAGTAGCTTGACACAATGAAGGAAGGTAAGAACAAATGAAGTAAGAAAAAGTGAGTTTGGTATCTGAGGGAAATCTTCAGAAGGCACAGTCGGCGGTTAGTAAGTTCCAGATGATGCGGACATCATGGAAGTTATACCTGGTTATGTGACCTTATTTTGTACTAAAACCTCTGTCTTGTCTTCTGTAGTTAATCGCTGGTTGGTCTGAGCTCTTGCCCTAACCGCCTTCAAACTTTGAAGCCTTGGAGTAAAAACTCGCCTCTTAGGATAGGTAAGGTATACCGTAGCTCATAAGTTACAGCAGTTTGTAAGAAAATTTAACTTATAGAATGATTGATGAACTTATAGTCTAAAATTTAGATCTAAATCTTCCACGAATTTGGGAAAATTACAGTATTCTGTAGTAAGATTCCAAAAGGATTACTGTACCAATACTCAAACAAAGTTAGACAATAAAAATCTGTTGTAATAATTTTAATAGCTTTTAAATCGAAATATTTCATTATGATTTGAACTATATTGACTCTTGAACCCTTTTTGAACCAGTTGTTTGTTTGAAGACTTTTGTATTGATTTGTTTTAGTGAGTACATAAAATATTAAATTAATATAATAATATAGAGTTTACAAATAATGTCTGTTCATTGAGATTAATACGTAAGTATATAATATATACCTTAGCTCCTCCAAACCTCAATGGATTCCAATGTTCCTTTAGAATTAATAATTATAACCCTAGGGCAGATTTGGATACGGTCCTAATTAACGTAAATCCCATATTTAATGAGATTCGGATCTTTCTTAATTATTCAAAAAGATTTTTTTGCATAAAAAATTCTCATCCGATTTTCTGATAAAAATTATAAACATAATGATTTAGAAATAAATAACGCTAATCATAAAAATTTTATCTTCAAGAATTTTTACAAAAAGAATTTTTTTACGTGATGTAAATTCCCTTCTTAAGCCCTTACAAGTATTCTTATTTGTCTTATAGATTGTAGAGTAAAATGTGTAGGAACTTGATAGATCCGTTGTTATAAGCAGGATGCAACAGGGAGCTGTCACGGCGACAATAATTATAGCATTTAAAGAATTCGCTGAATTGGACTCATTAGCAGAGTATTTCCTAGCATTTCGTGAATATGTCCTACGTCAAGAAAGCCAAACATCCATCGACATAAAGGAAATTTGCAAACGCCCTAATGTATTTACACAAAGGAAGATACCAAGTCGGCATGAGGGCGATAAATCTCATGGTGTTATTGTTATTTTTCGCCGCTGTTATTCTATGTGCCGGAGTGATTTATCATCTGACACTATCGAGCGCTTTAGTTAATTGACTCGGCGATATTCAGTTGTAACGTTGCGTGGATAGATTGGAATAACAAAGGAAGTTTCTCCTTTTTTTGCTAACCCACCAGTGTTTGTCTAGGCTTTTTCACTAAGTGTCAATTTTTGAGAAGCAATTTCAACAGTGTCGGAAAGATAGACGTTACAAACCAACTGCTGGAATCAAAGCTAATAAACTTAAAGGCAAGTGAGAATAATAATAAATAACGCTTCACACTCACAGCCCCACTAGGATTCCCTGTGTCGTGGGTGCCATGGCATTGACGCATACAAAGACAAATACACAAACACCCAGACCGGGAACAGAAATCTAAATTCATCATTTAAATTTCTACCCCGCCGGGAATCGAACCCGAGACCCTTCGAATGGTGGACTGGCGTAATAACCACTAAACCACACGGATCGTCAACTGAGAATAACTCAAGAAGGGTAATAAATCTGTAGGAATCAGAAAAAATTAGTCGATCATGTTCTAAAAGATGTGATGAAATGAATTTGACGTCCCACCGAATTCTGAACGGCTAATCAAAAATTTTATTCAACTAACGCGTATACTCGTATTTACTCCACATCTATATCAAATCAATTTGAGTTTCTGTAACGTAGCGTTTGAAACGTAAAACCTGTCTTTGACATACGATTCTCTAGGAAAATTTAATATCTCTGTTGGATATTATATTGACTAGCAATAATCAAAGAAGATTATCCTGCTTTCAGATACACAATAGACACTTGACAGTAGTTTTGACAGTTGATTTCTGTGTAGTTAAGCCTTTCAGAAACCTGTTGTTAGTTTAGAGAAATCAAGTTATTTTAAATGAAATGTTGTGATAGTATATATACGTATGTATTTGCATTTCGATGTAAATAAAGTTGTCAGTAGACTGACATCCTTACAGAACATTTTAGCGCTTCATATAAAATGGTTATTTTGCATATATATGCGTTAGAAAATGTAAAAATATTTGAAATTCCTCTCTTCATCCGACCCCCGGAGTGCGTGAGTCGATGCAATAACGAAGCTCACTTGGCAGTGTTGCCAGCGCGGCGAAAATAAAAATATTACCAGACAACTATTTGTACGAATTGGGGAAGTCTTAAGAGCTGTTTCTTGTACGCTGCAACCTGATTTTAGTGTTAATTTTTACCTGATTACGGCCAAGCCAAAACAAAAATACTACCCGTATCATCACAGAATCATTAAACTCATAAATCAATAAGATTATAGATTATTAAGTTAGTCATAGTCAATAAAAATATATATAAAATCAGAGTACGACAAAAAAAAAACAAAGTATGATCAAATTTAATGTAACACTTATGATGAACGATTTACCTAATTCGGGAGTTGCATCAGCTCTATAAAGATATTCTTATTGTTGCCTACCCTTCAAAGTTACTGTAGTGCTTAGCAATACCCCTGATTTACCGACTTAATATCACAAATATATTGACCGACCTCTATGTATCCCATCACATGTCATTGTACACGCTATATTGCTACTTCAGTAACGCAAATAGACTTATTTTGTTTGTTTTGCTAGGAGACGCGACTGATTCTCCCATTCCGTAGCAATAGCTAACAACCTCTTTAGGACGAATACGTCCTAAAGAAATTTGCTATCAAATTTATACGTATATTTATTTCAGCCAGGTGAATAAAGTTTATTATTAGTATACTTATTGCACCTAGGTGAACTACCCCAAGTTAATTAAGTAAACTCCACCAAATTCGATTGATAATTTCGTTATTATTGTTAATTGTACTTAACTGTATTTAACAAGTGTTTAGCAGGCTAAAGTTTCACTGCGAAGTCAATATTTTGTTATTTATATAGGAACTTGACTTAAAAAACCATGATTGGAATTTTACTGACTTCATTCACAAAAGTTTTTATACCCTAAAATCAATTTTGTATAATATTCATAAATTTTAGTACGAGTATATCTACCTAGATAATCTTTCTTCTCTCTAACTGAACACAAGAAGTCATACGACTATACTCGTAGATGTTAACTAAATTTCAATGATACCCATATGTAAGCGTTGCTTTAATTAATACACATATTTAATTCTTTCAGAATATAATTGTAATACAAAGAAAGTTCTCAACTCCAGTGAATAAGCAACTCTTTTAAGCCACTAGGTGTAGCAAACAAGTCTTTCCCCAAAAGTGTACTTGACAAATTTTGTTCAGGAGTTTCGGTGACAAAAGTGGGCGAGACATTATCTTCTTAGTTCCTTTCAGAATAGTCCCGGCGAGGCCGACATTTTTAAAATTTCTCACTGTCTCCCCGTTCCCGATCTTGACGTCCAACGTCTTGTAAATTTTGAATTTTTGTTTCATTTCCATACTCGAGCTATCTTGAATTCTTGACACTTTTGTGTTGTGTCCTTATTCTCTTCCAGGTCAAATCGTGTAAAATGTTAAGTGGAATGTTGAATAATTTTAAGTTTTGTACTTGGAATCTATTATATACTCAATTAATTTTCTTTTAAATAACGCTTAACACTTCACCCCCACACTAGGATTCCTAGTATACCCACACTAGGATTCTAATGTGGTGGACACACACAAAGAACCACACACACATATCCGTCACCATACAAATCAGGAACAGAAAACTGCATTCACCATGTAATTAAACTTCTGCTTAATTGTACTTTAACCCAGGACCCTTCGAAAAGTATACCGACATGGTAACCAATATACACGAGTCGTCACGGTGGGAATTTAACTTATTCCCGTGATGATGTCCACTAAAATCCATTGTAAAATTCCACGTTTGCTACTTTTTTCCTTTCCTCTCCTCTGGCCCACAGCTGCACATAAAACTGCCATTGTTACATATTACGTTCATACGAACCGGAAACAACTATGTACCTTTTGAAGACAATCATACATTATTACAATCCCCAGCACCAGTGTGACTCTATCTATAACAAATCTATGCAACAGGGTCGGTTATACACTAGCTGATTTTACGTTTAATGTTTTAGCTCTAATTTTTTGACTGTAGTATAAATACAACCAAAAATCAAAGACAGTTTGTGAATGTATCCTGAATTCGACCTTTCGACGAGACTTCAGCTCATGGGTCCATCTCATGTGTCTCCTGTTCATTCAGGTGCGTCAAACGACTTAATTAAGTCGCTTTATGATTAGCGGTTTTAAATAAAAATGTATAAACGACGAGTCATTGAGGAATTATTATTTGGCGCTTACTGCATAATCTATGTTCCGATGTCTGAACTCACATGCCATTTCGACCATGTTTTGTTTCATTCTTAGCTTTGTACCCCCTCAAATTTTACGCAAGTAGCATAGAATTTAAGCAAGTATATGAATGCACTTACAGTATCTATGAACATATTATAAGCCACAGGGATCAAGGAAGTCGAACGCAAGCAAACACAATAAATCATTTGTCTTCCATACGCATGTTATTCTCAGGGCGCTGAATATTGATGAATATTCAATACATTATTGACACATGGTGTCACAAACAGGGAAGTATGAGAACTGCGTAGAATTTCGCGTATTTTGGGCCCTATTATGACATTGCTATAATCAAAGTTCATCATTTATACTTATTTTATATTTGTTGCACATTAAATTTAATTTTATATACAAAGTGTGATAAAAAAATTCTTAGCTAATTATTTACATAAATAAAGCCTGTCTATATTTGATGAACATTATGTATCTTTTTAAAAGATTCAGAATGAAATGTTTATCTTTTTAAAAGATTAGAGATTATTATTTACTGTCATTGAATAGTGTTCATCATAAGAACAAGAGACTGGTCGTGGTCAAGAGTGAAATACTAACGAGAGATTTTCACGGATTTGAATCGCATGCAATGTAACCCGCCCAAACTTTTCATTTGGTAGTGAAACAAAAATTTTATACAAAATTTGGCACCGGATTGTACATTTTGTACAATACATTTTATTTCTGGAATATTAAAAATTCGTTTTCGTCTCAATCTGCTCGTGGAGGTAGGTGTAAAGTACTCTCAATTTTGGCAAAAATTTTGTAACGTGTGGCAAATTCTTAACAAGAACGCCTGACTTGAAATATGCAATGTACTTTGTAAACCTTGAACTACGTGCATTTGTAACCATTTTAAAGCTCATAGTATATGACTGTTTGTATTTTGACACTGGTATTTTTCTGTTGCGACTAACTAAATTAATGTCGCAAAATTATGAACACAGAAAATTTTTATCTTAACTAATATGTCTCGTCAAAAAGAAAACTATGAAGCGCATACCTATGTATTATAGATACATGAAAGATCCTACCGACTGAACAAAGATTACAAAACGTTTTAAATAGCAATCTTTGATCCAAAAGGGGCTAATTTTAACCCAAAACCTCTCCATCCCGTTTCGACAATCAATGCGATTGCACAAAAGATGAAGAACTACTCTATATAAGTACGCCACAAGGTACCTAACATAATGGTTTTAATTTCTCCGACGCTATTTGCCTGCTGTTCAAATATTGGCATAGAGCATTGGACCGCTCTATATAGAGACAATCTCACATTGAGACATCACCCGCTGCTTGCGCTTGAAAGGAACGGAATACTATGTTAGTTCTATATGACGAAGAGAAACTAGCTCAAATATCAAGTTCATGTGCAATTTAGAAACGGAAATATTAACTAGAATAATGTTAGCTTGCATTCGATTTATCATATATTATATAACTTTTTCATAAAATATTAATACATATTTAATTTCTTTAACAATAGTTGCTTGAATGGTGCTTGTGTGTATTAATAACTAATTAACTGTAATCAACGAGAATTTTATCGTATAAATTTTAAAAATAATAATACATCTTGTGTAATTGTAACATTAATATTTCAATGGAATATTCGTAATATCGCACTCGGCAGGTGAGAGTTAAACAACCCGAGTTCCATATAGATTCTCGTAGAGAGACTAAATACCTCCATACATCATCTTTTGTTAAAGCATTAGGTAGAGAAACATTGGTTCGCAATGGAATATTGTTTATGGGAGTATTAAGGAGACTTACTTAGGAAATGTTAATTGCAGACCTGAAATCCTTTATCAGAATCAATAGCACGCTATTTGTTCACATAAATTAATATAATAATTTTATAACATTCACTTAATTGAGATTTCTGACGACATCCGGATTTTTAATAAGTAAGTGCGACCACACAAACAGTCGTCCTACCTGGGGCTGATGTCTGGACGGATAGAGCTCCCCCTCCAGCCGCTCCTGACCTCAGAAGCCCTCAATTAGTCGCCTCTTACGACAGGCAGATGATACCGATGATATTTTAGTCCCGAGCTACAGAGATAGTTATAGGTAATACTTACTTACACGGATTTCAGAAAAAGCTCTTAAAAAGCAAATACGGTAGCTAAAAAGGTTAATGCTAGACCTGCGACAGGGAGCTGCAAACATAACTTTATTACACAGAATATATGTAATAGTTTCATAAAAGTTAACGGCTAGTATTTGCTTAAGTACCGGTGAAAACGTAAGAGAACAGAGGACCAGACAAATTAGACCCGTAGAAAACCAAAGCACTCTTACATTTTGTTCCAAATTCTTTTGCCAAGACGCCGGGAAGAGAGGTCAGGTTAATTTTGATCCTTCATTCTCAAGACGAAGCATTTCCAGTCTTAGAACAAAAGTTTTCAAACGAAATTCTGAAAAGACTTTACAGTTTAGGGAATAGAGCTTAAAATTGCTTAAAGAATCTCTGGTGTTAAGTAATATTGAGTGACGAAAAGAACAATAAAATCCGTGAACTAGAAATGCTATTGTTTTTCTAAAATGGTTCGACTTAATAAGAAGTTTACCGGAAACTATTAGAAGAATCATGTAACCCAAACGACATTTAACAGTGCAGAAATCCAAAATCCTAGTCGAAAGTTATGGAGGTAAACAAAAAAAATACAGTCGCTTTGAGAACCTCCTCCTTTTTGAAGTCGGTTGAAAAATACTCCACTGCACTACCGTGTATTCATAGGCGACGGTGACCGTTTACATTCAGATGTCTTCTTAAATAAAAAAAAGATCCATATGGCACGTATGTATTTATTCCCTAATGAGCATTCAGCGGTTCCAAACCAGACCGTTCTCTCCCACGCTATATTTTACGCCAGTAAGTACTGCGGTGGGCGATCCCATTTAATATTTCAAGTTATGTGGCAAAAGTTTTTACATTTTCGCACGAGAGTGAATGGAACTGTGAACATTTCGTTAGAGAATATGGAGCGTTGTATATTAAGTTTAAGTTTTTAGAAGTAATAGTTAAGACTGTAGAAAGTTTTGATTTTGCTTGATGAGACGCGAAGATGCATAGTTGGTTCGAGAATGCAAGTGTGGTGTGAAGTGAAATTTAATGCAGTTTGTTTTATGTTGAAAGCTCTCATACCTTTCGACAATGCTTTTGTTACGTTTATAATACTTATTATTTGGGGATGGGCCAAGCACCCATGAGCCACTGCGATTAATAGTGATCTATTTTATT
>DWQL01000915.1:0-12928 GCA_018231265.1 Noctuana haematospila | reverse complement strand
TCATCACTTGACTGAATAGAATAAAAACAGTTATATGATACACTTTTACTTATCATTCATTAGATTTAAAATACTCGCAAAGCCCCATTGGTGGTGTAGATATGATATTATGGGCTAGTAAGTCCTATTTACTAGCTATTTGACATAAAATAAATTGATGTGTATAGCGATTTTTCGACTGTCAAATAGATTCAAAGCTATTCTTTTGCTGATATATATATTTTAAGGTTATAAACTTGTTTAACTCTTACCTGTCCTGTACCTGCAGCAGCTCGATCTTCTTTTGCGAAGATAAAATAATCGACACATAATGCCTGACAACTCCCACCAAGAACGTGATAATCACGATTGGTAGAAACACCCAAACTCTTATGTTAGGGTCTAGAAGAAGCTCGGGCATTTTTCACTTTTGTTTACCACTACAGGAAACTATACAGCCTACTTAAGTCGCTGGCATTAGCCAAATAAATTGGATGAAATTAAATTAGTAAAATAGTAAGTATGTAATGCGATGAAATTTTATTATTCTACTGATCCCAGAAGAAATGATTTTGATTTGACGTCTGAGTTCTGACGTTTTGTTTGAATGACGGAAATGACAGACGAGATGACATACAGACAGAACAAAATGACAATCGACTAACTGACCAGTGTTGCCGTAATATACAGCTTCTAGACATTTTTCTTAGACTCTGAAAAGACGAATTGTACGGTATAGTCATTCACGGCATGGTCATTGCGGTACGATAAAATACGGTAATCAGGGAACATAATGTACCTACAGGTCGCCTTTAATGAACCTTAAATTGATCCACATACAGCATTTTTTTCAGTTGTGTATGGTAATCCCGTACCCGTAATTGATCAATGGCAGCACTGATCTGACAAATTGTCAAACTTCTCAATTTATTTACTCTATCGTCTCTATCCAGTCTGTGTCTCTATCCATTCCATACATACGATTTGAAATTTAGATTTTTTTTGTTTATTAGTTTGTTTATGTAATGAATTGTTGACATTGTTGTTATGATTAATGATCCTTGCTTAGTCTGTGCTGAATTCAATATTGGAATGGGAACAGCTGTTTTATTTAACACAAAGGATTTATTTAAAGTGATTGTGTAGTGTGTACTTGTGTACTGTAGTGTGTACAACTACAAAAGTTGTTTGTCTTTGTTGTCAACTTGAAACTTTCAAGGCTTTCAAACGAACATTGCTTGCAGCTTTCAGCAAGCAATCAAGATAAGTTCTGCGCTTTTTCGTTTACTGAAAATAATGCCTCGTACGGTAAAAAAAGCCGACCCAAGTACATTAAATAAATTTAGAACTACTAAAAGTCCAAATAATGAAGTAGTTATTCGTAGCCCTGTTAAACGAGATGAAAATAAAGCTACAAATGCTCTAAACTTGAGTATGTTCAAATTTGAAAAGAAACCACATGTTAAAATCGAGTTTGAAAAAGATTCTCCTGAAAAAGTTGAAGAGGTAGATTTTTTTTCAATATACCTAATTAAAGTACACATGTAACCCTTATCTAAAAGTGAGTCCGCTTTTCATATGAACACTGAATCCCTATTAAAATGTAGTCAGACTGATATTTTTTAATCACTTATTTTATTTTTTCATGGTTCCAGGTATCCAAAGGTTTGTGGGAACCAGCTAACTGGAAGGAGTTTTTGATCAATTTAAGAAATATGAGATCCAATTATGATGCGCCAGTTGACACTATGGGCTGCCACATGACTATGGATGAGAATGCACCACCAAAAGTAATAACTCACTTATTTTAACTTAAGATCTCTATTTCTGACCAATTCTTTAGGAGGATTATAATTCTTCACACTTACAGCACCACACTAGGATTCCCTGTCGTGGGTGCCATGGACACACACATAGACATTTACACCAACACCCAGTCTGAGAACAGAAATTTCAATTTTTGCCCATCCGGGGATGGAACCCGGGACCCTTCAAGTGAACTGGCGTGGTAACCACTACACCAGGATAGCTTATATTTATTGGTCATTAGTCATTACACTGCTTGGTCATAAAAGCTACTATAACTATAATCCTTATGTAAGTATTGTTTCTGACAAGATAGTTCTTTATAAACATATCAATTAAATATTATATATATATTATATAATCATATAAATTAAAACATTTATTATTTTACATAATAATATATTAGGTATGTAATTATGTAAAATAATCTGCAGTATAGTTTTATACAATTTATTTCTATGTTTGATTTCCTCTTATGGGATTTATTTATATGACACTTGAAACATCTGTCTATGTTATATTTCTCTTTGTCAACCAGGTTATGAGATATCAAAGCCTAATTGCCTTAATGCTGTCCAGTCAAACAAAGGATCAGGTGACCTTTGCAGCCATGGAACGGCTTAGAGACAAGGGTTTAACTGTGGACAATGTGCTCAAAATGAGTGATGAAGAATTAGGCAAATTGATTTACCCAGTTGGATTTTGGAAGGTAATGTATATTTTCACTTTATCAGAATCTCATTTCAGGATTTTTCTTTATTTTGGAATAAGAAAAATAAGTTAAATAAATGAAAAAGTTTGGAACACAATTTGATTAAGTCGACAAAAACTATGACTTTATATTTTACTTATGACTTGCTGCACCCTGCGACTTAACCCGAGTTAAGAATTACAACGTAATGCTTGATAGCCTATAGTATTAAATGGATTATTTTACACAAAATTTCTTTTAAATCAGTCCAGTTCCTGAGATTAGCAAACATTCAAACAAACAAACAAACTCTTCAGCTTCATATTATTAGTATAAATAGGACACATTTTGTGGAAGATTACAGGAACGTCAGGAACAAATTTTTACTTTTTAGACCAAGGTGAAGTATATAAAGAAAACTACACAAACCTTGAAGGAACAGTATGATGGTGACATTCCTGATTCTGTGGACAAACTGTGCAAGTTGACAGGAGTTGGACCAAAAATGGCTCATATTTGTATGCAAGTTGCTTGGAACAAAACCACAGGAATTGGTGAGTGTATGGTCTGTAAATGATAGTTGTTGGCGACAAATAGATTTTAATATAATTTTTATCTTCTTTTAAACATTGTTTACGTTGAGACCAACCCCTCGTCCTTTACAGTAGTCGTGAAAGTATTTTTATTTGTGTCTACTTTTCATCCTGTGTTTGGGTTCCATTCTTGCAACCTCTTATCTTTTTAACATAATTTGTATGTATCATAGAATATATTTTTTTAGATTTTTGATAAAGTACAATATTTTACCATATTGCTCTAAATGTTTTTGATACCAGTCTACAAGGTGTGCAATGCACCTGTTATGGCCTAAACCTTTCTATTCTCGAATAGAAGACCAGACCAATACCCAGCATAAAAACAATAATGATGTTGATGATGACTATGGCTAAAAAATATTTTTTTATGTGATATAATTTTATTGTATTGAATTCCAGTTGCAATTTTTTTTTTTCAATTTCCAGGTGTTGACACACATGTTCATAGGATAAGTAATAGAATAGGATGGGTGAAAAAAATAACAGCTACTCCTGAAGACACACGAAAAGCCTTACAGTCTTGGCTCCCATTTGATTTGTGGAGCGACGTAAATCACCTAATGGTGGGCTTTGGGCAAACCATCTGTCAGCCAGTAAGCCCATTGTGCCATGAGTGTTTGAACAGGGACATCTGCCCTTCTAGTGGAATGGGGCGAAAGTCACCTGGTAAAAAATCTCCTATGAAAAAAATAGTAGACAAAGACATCAAGGAAGAAATAGAGATAACTGATCCAACTAAAGATATTATTTTAGTTTCACCAAGAAATCGTAAAATTATATCAACAAAGAATGATCTTAAAACCAAAACCAAACAAGAAGATGAAGATACATTAAAAGTTGAAGATATCCCACTGGCTTCCCGGAAACGAAAAATAACACCTAAAAAGAATGTGGAGACAACAAATAAACTCGAAGTTGATACTAAACAAGAAATACTACAATCTGCTCCTAAACCTTTAAACCAAAGAAAAGGGGCCACTTTGAAAGTTACTGGCGTAAGTGATAAGCAAGAAAGTGTATCAGCGGAAATAAATGGTGATCAAAGAGATAAAAAAGCAGTTAAAAAATCTCCAGTAAAAAAAGTTAAGGTACAAGAGATCGGAACCGTTGAAACCAATGATGTTAACAGTGAAAATAACAATATTAATGTTATTAAAAACCCATCAATTAAAAGAACGGCAGCTGCTAAAGATAAAACAATTCATCCTAACTCTTTGGGTGATGATAGTGAAGTTCTTAAAAATACTAAAATCATAAGGTCCAAACAAAACATTAATAATGTTAAGTCTACAAATACTGGTCTAGACAGCAAACAAGTAAAAAAGTGAAGAAAGAGGGAAAGTGAATAAGATTTATTTGAAAAGGATAAAATCTTTTTCAGTTAATTTTGCTTTACTTTGATAAGTGTTTATTGTACATCAAAGAAGGTCAATGTTGTAAACAATTTTGAAACCTGTTTATACCTAAATGATTATTTCAAATTTACACTGGTGAATGTCAATGTGCGACAAAATGTGATATTTTTAGTTATGTAAAAACAAAAGGCAAAATTATAGACAATAGCTGTTGGGAAACATTGAATTGATATCTAATGAATAATTCTGTTATATTTATATTGTATGTACAATGTTATGTCACGCTGATATCAACAATAAAGTTTTTACACCACCTAATACATTGTCATCTTAGAGTAAAACTATGTTATTGAGTCACTTATGATATTATGATGTAAAAACTGTAAAATGTGCCATTAAATTCTACCTCAATTTATTTTATGGTATATGTATTAAAATAAAAACCACTTGAACATCAATCTATTGTTTACTTATGTTTTTTTCTTCCAACTTTCTTTTTACTTTTAGTTTTTGTCTTGTCAGATTTAGCTTTCATGTGTCCTTTCTTCTGCAATGATTTCTTTTTGTTTTGAACTCTGTCCAATTTGCTTTTCATTTGGAACACTTTACTCTTCTGTATTTTCTTTGTTGCCTGTTTTTTAAGAATTCTTTTTACTTCTTTCTTGGTCTTGAGATTTCCATCTTCATCTTTTGCCTCAGATTCTGATACCTCTTCATTTTCATCATCTGAACCCATTCCTGGTATTTTTTTGTCTGACTCATTCTTTTTTGTTTTTATTACTTCTAAAGTTTTGTTTTCTTTAGGTCTATTTTCGCCAATAACTAAATCCCGCTTTTGTAGAGTGTCTGATGACAGTTCAACAATTTTTACATTAACATCTTCATCTTCATACTCATCTTGCAGTAATTGTTCTAGATCAGGTATTGGGCGGCTTGATACCACAAGCTTTTTATAAGATTCTTTGTTCTGGAAGTTAAACAATTTTATTTTAATAAAATATAACTATATATTAAATGTGGTACCTAAATGAAACTAACTAATTTTAATATTTGCTAATAGAAAGTATTTCATGTCAAAAATCATATGCGTTATGCGGCGGTACTATCAATATAGGGCCTAATGTCAAGGTAGGCCCTAATTCAAATATATTTGTGCCCAATTTTTATTTTATTTGTATCATCTCCACAAAATACGCTACAAGTTTCTTTATTCGATAGTAACTCAATAGCTCTGTAAGTTGACAGGGAGTATTGTAGTATATTAATGTGATCACTATTCTTTGAGTATTAGTGCTGTGTCAGTCATCAGTTTTATGACTTATGTAAAAAATACTGCAACTGATTACTTAAACCAACCTTTTATAATAATTACAATAAAAATAAGGAATTAAGTATATTCAAACTCGCCTCTTGTTTTATTCGTTTCTTTTCTTCTTTCAACATACGTTGTATCTCTTCTTGTGCTTTCTTTTTCCTCTCCAATTTTCGTTTGCGAAACCCGCACAAGAAATCCCTGAAAAAGGCCATAACAATTTAAATGCTCAAACCAGAAACATGATTATCCATAACATACACTGGATTACTCACTTTCGCTTAGCCTCATCAAAAACTAAAGATACTTTATTCTTTCTATCAGCATTTTTATTCTTCCTTTTTCCCATATTATTATTATGAACTGTAAGAAACTAAATAAATAGATACACTCAAAAATTAAAACAAACTAAAAATTACACCTTTAACCCCACAACTCTACAATCAATACAATCATAACCTCAAAACAACAAAGTAAAGTAAACGTCAAAAATATTCGTGTGTTAAGCTGATTTTGACAGATATATCAGATTAGACCAAAGATGTATAAAAGTACTAGAACCGTACGAAACCCATTACTAGACCAAGTACTAGACATTAGACGTCACAAAAACAAAATAATAGTTCATAGAAGAATATAGTTGAATGAATAGATTGTCTAAAATCATAGACACCGGAGAATTTACATCACTGATTATATTCAAATAGTATGTATTATGAATTTTAATTAAATATGGTACGATTCATAATTTTTCGTCATAGACTTTCCCTACTTAAATGGTTTTATCTCAATCATAAATAATTTATATCAATTATTGACAATGTTGCCATCAGTATAAACAGTCCATTTGGCCGTATGCCAAAAATTTTTTTATACTCGATTGTGATTGGTGGAATCATGCAATTTTAATTTTTTTATGGCCTGCTTTCCACCAATCAGCCAACAAGTGCAGAATAAAGTCGGAATCATCGACAGCATGGCTGTCAGTATAAATTTGAAGCTTGAACGATGCGCTTCCTTTCGTCACGTTGGTTTTTTTTGTTTGTGCATTTTGACGAAAATGTTATCGTGTGTGCATTTGTGTGTCCTAAAATATGGAAAAATTTAGGTACAGTGACGTGATATCTTGTTACGCAAGGTGAGTGTCTAAATATGAGGATTTAAAATAGGATTGATGGATTATTGCGGTTCGTAAATTATCAGAGGAATCATTTTATACCCCTAAAAATAAATCACATTCTTTCGAGCTGCGATTGTGAGCCTGTCTTAATTAATGAGGTAAACAAGGTCAAATTCGAAGGCCCAAGATTGTTTAATAATTCGAGTGCTCCAATTGAAGTAATCAATAATTTATCATTTCGGCCATATGTTAACATGCGTGAAGGGTTCGTGTTACACATTACCGTTAATATTCTATTCCATTTTAGAATTATCTTGAAAGTATCGTTCCTTTCGACTGCCATTTATGAAAAGTCCGGATGTAATAAACCCCCAAGCGACACAGTTAATTATATCTAAAAATATCCGATGTTATGAGTTATTGATCGTTTGCGTTTTATACGTAGCGTTGATAAAGTTTAATACCTAACACTTTCTCTTGGCGTCTAGAACTCTAGACCTTACTTTTAAGGTGTTTCGAACCTAGGTTATTTGAAACCTTGTGTTGCATGACATGCATGATTCTTTCTTCATAACCAAGTTGTTAAAAATTTGGACATCTATTGGACGTTCACCCCAGAAATGGTTAATATTTATCAAAATACGTATCTACATTATCAGCATCAATCAATATTTAAGTCAGTTCAATGAACAATATAAGTATTTAAAAGAGCTACTGAGCAGTGAGCATCCAGAGAAAGTCTGAGCAGCATAATTATTAATTAATTTATTGTCAATAAAATAGTAATTTAGCTGCTGATTTTCTTATGAATTGAAATAGGTATGCAGTTTAGAAAACAAAAAAAAAACCATTTAGTTTTGAGCAGCACATAAAGCAGAAGAAACTTGAGTACCTTGAAATTATAACATTTCTAAATTTTCTAGCTATGTAATTAAAGTTTTTATGTTTTTTTTTTCTACAACACTTGCACAACATTTTGTATAAAAGGAATTGTATCTTAATATGCTGTGCAGTTTCAAAAACCAAATCTGGGACCATTGTTTTTATAAGGACTCATCTGGCAGTCTTACTATCATCACTACTTGACATCTATAAAAATTGATGAGTGTTCATCCTAGCACACTAATAACTAATGTCAACGGGGTCACGCTCTTAATTGACAGCAGTTAATGTGGGGGATCTGGCTCAGGTGGGCGGAGGAACATGTTTTGTCTCGCTCTAGTGTTAGGTGTTGGTGTGTATGTGTTGTCTTATGCTGCAACCCAAAGGCTAAAAAAATGAGCTCCTTCGATTCATAGTATAGTTTGTTAGCAGAAATGATAATTATCATTTTATTATAATGATTCTTGCAGCAGGATGTAGCAAGCAAAAACTGGATATAGAATAGATAGTGAGGCTCCCTGCTACTCTAGGTGGGGGTTTTTGGGTAAAGAAAAACAAGTTATTTGTTTACTTTTAAAAAACATTTTTGTTAAGTGCCATTTCTTGATAAATTGCAAATATTTATTATAATTGGTATAGGTAAATATTGTTCATTTGTTTCTCACCAGAAGGCATTACACAAACAAATGTAGTTTTCTTTCTACCTATTTACTTAAATTTACTGTGCTGTTAAAATTACAGTGTAGCCCTATCACGAACATTTTACAAATCCGTCATCGAGTAGTAACAGTTAAATTTTGTTTGGGATTTTGAACAGCACTCCGTATCGGGTGTATCGGGAACTAAAAATCGTATGAATAAAGTGACATTCGTTACGAAACTCGATTACTTAACGTAGTTCTTTATTATTCGTGATAGGGCTACTGATGTATTATAGGAGCAGACTAAATAATTTGAATGTTAACAATTATAAATCACGTTATGAATGTGGCTTTACCAGTTGTACCTGTTAAATAAACAGTGGAGCTTGGTCAGTATTAGCATGTTACCTGATTTTACGAATGCTTATACACGACGGTAAATACTTAATCTACTTATCTCGATGGCCCAATCGTCTGCCTGATAACTACGTGTGTATTTGAATCACAAATATTTTTTTGCAACAGTCGGGGTTTTTTTATTGCGTCGCAATGCGTTGGGTAGCACCCTCTGATGAATCTTACCATGACTACCACCAATTGAGCTTCTTAACTACGTGATACGAAAATCTGGATAAAAAAAGGTTTAACAAAGCTTTCTTAAATGTTGTTAGTAAGAAATTTGGTCAATTTATGCAGTAACTAATTAAGATTGTTGTTCATAAATATTATACCTACCTGAAAGCCAAGTGGATTAACCAATTAAACGCATCAAAAGTTTTGGAAACTGGGGTCTTATTTCATAACGCGCTTAAAACATAAACGTGGGTTCGATACGCGCTACGCAACGTATATATAAACGCAAGTATATATATACGTAAGTATATAATACTTGCTGTGCCCCCGGTTTCACCCGCGTTAAGAATTGCTTCCTCGATAAATGGACTATCTTGTACTATAAGAATTTTTCAAATCGGTCCTGTAGTTCCTGAAATAAGCGCGATCAAACAATCAATCAAACAAACTCTTAAGCTTTATAATTATTATTACTATAGATACACTACGTGTGACGCGCCAACCGTGGAATTATGCGTGGAATGTGCGTCATTGTGAGTGAAATTGAAAAATCATATGTGCGCCGCGTTACGTGTTTTTAATGTCATAGTGAATAAGGCCCCAGCTGGGCTACGTCACTAGCGATGAGCGATGTGAATGTTTCTGTATTTGTTGTAGCCGATAGAAGCTCGCATCAATAATACGCAAAAGAAAGTATGCCATTCACTCCTGCACTCACTATGATAACAAGTTTAGCGACCCCAAAATATCGTTGGCTTTTGTGGAATAAGATATCTTATTATGATAGATACGGATCGATTGTGTAGATCCGTAGTTTTTTTTTACAAATAAAAGGTTTCGAGCGAAGCTGTATGATTTTTCAACAGACTTCAAAAAAAAGGACCCAGTTCTCAACTCGACTGTATTGTTTTTATGTTTGTTTAATAACTTTGATTTGAATGATTCTTTGAAGGGCTCTAAAATAGAACTTTCTAGTAGCGGAAGACCTTTGATGTTATAAGCAAGTGTTTTTTTTTCTGTAGACCAATATTTTTGCAATTTGCATTGGAGCAGCGTGGTGGGGGTATGCTCCAGGCCTTCCCGGGTTGTCGCCTATAACGTAACTGATAACATTTAGGAACTGCGTCGCATTGTGTCTCAGCTCACCCATGTCATTTCTTCGCGCACATTATATTCAGGTTAGGTATGTATCTCTGTTCACAATCGGAGCGATTAAAATCTTTACCAACATAACTTTACGCGTGACTTTTAAAACATTGTGATTGGTTACGATACGATTTGATGTTTGTTTTTTTTAGTATAAGCAATGGCTATTTGCTTAAAAAATATAGGATACCGGCAATTGTTTTATTTGATTATTATAATTATTTATTGAATGCAAAGGTCAACTGCTTCGTCGGTCAACTCTATAATCCTATTTACCTAATCTACCTAAATATAAACTTACTCTAGTCAGGTAGAGTTTAATTCCAGTTCTCTGTTTATAGCGCGATTTATTTTTTTAACCGACTTCAAAAAAAGGAGGAGGTTCTCAATTCGACTGTTTTTTTATTTTATTTATGTTGTTACTTTGTTACCTCACACATTTCGACTGGGTGAACGGATTTGGATGATTTTTTTTTATTTGAAAACTGATGCTTCCTGTTTGGTCCTATTTTAATATTTTTATTTGGTCCAATTCTGATAACGGCACCATGAGAAAACCATATAGAGATAAGTAAGTAGGTATGTACGGTTTTTTTCGTAACCAGAGTTATTTCAATTATAAGGGCCCGTTTACGAAATTGGCTCTATTTTTGAGGACAGCGAAGGCGGGCGCAAGGAGGGTTTCACAACGTGACGCGAAACCCAACAGTAATAATTCTTTGTTAATTACCCATTTTTGATTTCTCCGTTGAACCGTTTCTGAAGTTTCTGAACAACTTGTAAGGACTGTTTATTGAGTATTAAAGGTAAAGTAATTAAACATTTTTTTCAGGTAATTTAAAGAAGTAATGCATGATAATAAATACTAATAAATAGGTACCTACTTACATCAAGTTAAGTCTCACTTTTTATTAGCGAAGCAGTATGTTTTTGGCGTGACTTGTGAGTGATATTATCTGAAAATTGAAAAGTCAAAGCCAGGAAAAGCGGTTCCTACAGTTCCTCTTACAGTGTACGACTTGATTTACCTACTTATGTGTCGAGCGTCGAACAAGATTAGGTATTCAGTCCATTTTATTTGCACCCGGCAGTTGTCAGTCAAAAGTCGGGAACTTGGGTTAGAGATCGGTCGCGTTTTTCTGCTTGTTGATTCAGTATTATTTTGTTCAATTACATACAACATAATAAATTTTAACATGTTTCCTTTTTGGACTGACGCGTGTACGCTGAATTTATTGGTAATTTTTGAAATACAAACATGTATTTTCCTTTTTTTTTATTCTTTGCCATTATGTACCTAATAAAAGTTTTTTATTTTGTTTCAGGATTACAAATCGTGCAGTTGACGCCAAAGATATCTAATCAGCATGACGTCCAGGTAAATATTTTTAAATTAATATTTTTTAACGGAACATCATAGGTATTTAAAAATTTATAAAATAGTTTTGGGTATGTGTGGTGTCATATTGAGTAGGTACTTAAAGCATGATAATTTTTATTATGATGAAATATCATTTAATATCCTGCAAAATAAACAAGAATGATACATCCCAGCTAACAGTGGTTGAGTAGATAAAGCTATAGAAAATTATATTTTTTTACAGGAAATAGAATATGAATAACTTAAATGTATCAACTAGTAGCTACATTGTGAATCATTATTTTCATAGTTCATTTATTAGTCAAAAGTACTCGTACATTATAGAAGGAATAGGTATGTGGTCAGATCAGATTAAACTAGCGTTTAGTTCATACGGTTTAGTTTATACTTCAGCCATTTGAAAGAGTGAATGTTTAACAACAAAGCGTTGCCTGGCAACCAATGACAGGAAGAAACCTACAATCTATTTATTTTCGTTCTTTTTTCAGATTTTATGGTTTTACTGATTTGGTTTAATTAAAACGTATGAACCTGGTTTATATTATCGGTATATCGATTAGTAGTAGTGGTAAAGCACCTTAAAATAATATCGAAAATGAATTAAAAAAAACAAACCTATATAGCATTATTTATGGTTTGTTACTTTTTTCTGGAGTAGGTTAGGTATAGATAAAAAAACTATAAAGTGCGAGGGCAGTTGTTTAATTAAAATGGAATTGGTTCATTGGTTTCCATTTACGCCATTGCATTGATTAGTTTACTAGAAGGAAATTGATTGGTCCTTAACGACGTGCTGCCTACGCATTGTGTGGGAGTTTCAGTAAAAGAAAAAAATATTGGAAATATTTGCTATTTAAATAGCACTTTATATATATAGTATGTTGTATATTGTTTTGATAGATAGTAGAACTGATAAACTCTGCCCGGAGAGGTACTACTGCTGCCTTCATAACATAACTTGTCCCAACTGCCACGGTGCAGTCTCATAAGTTCTTGTGTTTCGGTTGGAGTGAATGGATGTCGGATATAATAATATGTAGGTACATTATTTAGTTTAAACGACTACCTATATAAATAACTACGACTATATATTATTATAATATGTAATATAAGTTATGCCGTGTCTTGCTTCTCACATTTATGATGCGTGATTGTTCTTTATTCCATTCATATGAATCTCTTGGGAATTTTAGATGGACTTGTTAATACTTGCGTAATGGTTCAGTAAGGTAGTTTTTATGTTACTACTAAAATCCTTATATATATATTAGCTTGAAGCTCCAGCAGAGGCCTTCTTTAGACCGAACTCGGGAGAAAGATCCGAGCTCTGTAGTGCGACAGTAAATTTTCTATTTGTTTCTTTTTTTCGGAAATAAGTAGCGAACGAAAAATCTACCTTTTTCCGGCTACTCTATGTGAAGAGATTATTACAATTTACAGACATCC